>CAJQUW010000764.1:0-159249 GCA_907163375.1 Prostheceraeus crozeri
ATACAGGGGCCTATAGAACAAGATTAGGCCTAAGCACTGGACTTATCAGTAAAAAACATAATTCACAAATATAACTTGGCAGATTGCCGGCAGCACATTCCTCATGTGCCCACTGTCTGCATACACTGACAGTATACACCAACTGTATCCACTTTTCATGTGGTCGGCTATTCGAATACATTTCGTTGCATACAATGCATCTGCATTCTGAATCGTCTCTTGGGACTGACTTGGTCTTCTTCACTGTACGAAGACCTAGTGGCAGACGATATAGAGCTACTTTCTCTTTGGCCTGTAGGTGCTGCTTATTCGGAGATGACATGAGGTTTTGTGACCTTTAAGCTCTCCGCTTTCTTGGACGCCATGGTTCTAGTTTTCATAGCTGACGTCTACGCGCATGATGCTTGTGATTGCATACCCAACTCGCGCGATCACAAAGCAACTGCACTGATTAACTGGTTAATCAGTGCGCATAGGCAACAAAGAAAAGAGTCGTGAGTTTGACTTGAAATCAATGCCAGTAAATTCAGAATAGGCCTATATGAATTAATGCCGTTGACAACGAAGTGCCCGGGGGACGTCTTACCACGCCATGCAGGGGGCGTCTTACCCCCACATGTATCTTTTTTTCTTCAATCTGTTTTCGAATGAAAGCGTTAAAGTGAATCAAGCAGCTGTTTAAATCATATCTAGTGATATGTTAACTTAAATTTCCTGCATTAAAGATATCAAAATGATGTCTGATTGCTTCATAATACTTCATTTAACTTCAAAATAAATTACATCAAAAGCATCGAAAATGAGAAAAGGAACATATTTTCTAAACTAATGATAAAAATTCAATGATTTCTGGGTTCCAACCCATTTTTCTATGAGTATTAACCCTGAGAGGGGTCAAATATCCTGCATCATTGTAGACTTCTGAGAAATCGATGGGGGGGGGTGTCTTACCCCGAGGGGGGCGTCTTACTCTTACCCCACTCTACCCTAAGACAGGAAGGAGTTAGGGCACGTTCAACGTCAGGTTATTTCATGTTTTCGATTGAGTGTTGGTTTTTGTTCTTCAAAATGATTGGCTTCTGACAGTCTCGTCTCTATAGGTGATCTGCATTTGTCAATAATCTCTAGCTGGAAGTCTGTGATCGCCAGGTGTCTATGATGGTAATGTCTTGCGTGCTCTGCCAATGCGCTATCTATGCTGCTATTTGATAGGCTGCGCTTGTGTTCATTGAAAGGTCTTGACGTCTGACCTATGTCTGACCTCGACTGTCCATCTCTCGTCTGTCTGCCTGACCTCGTCTGATCTATGTCTGACGTCTGACATAGAAGGATCACGTAGCACAATATTGTTGACTCGACCAATAGGATCGGGAAACTGTTGCTCAGTCACAGCCTAAAGCAGCTTATGTTGCATATGTTGATCAGCACAAATGAGGATTTTGCCAAAGATTTGCAAGCAATCCCAGAAACATTTGCACAACGTGAGAGCACAATAAAAGAAACTTTCATGCCGAATCTCGTAGGATATCTTGGCAATAGGCCTACGTTGTTCAATAAGGATGTAAAAAATGTGCAATTATCGAAAAGCGAAATGGCGTTGCAGCCGCCGGTCGATGAACAACTCAGACCATGCTCAAACACATCTGAGAATACTCTCCTTCATATCGGTAATGCAGTGGAATGAACGATGCTACTATACTATGCAAGGAATGCATATTCAGATGTTATTCCGCTTGATGACAGGCTGTCTAAGTTTCACCGGCAGATCTAACAACATTTCTATATTTTTCAAAGTGCATCAAGCAATGGACCAACTGTTTAATTAATTTTAAAAATTTGATCTTCCCAAATTATCAAAGAAGTGGAATTTTTTGATGGCTGTCATGGACCTTTGGCGCAAAAAAATTTATTCCAAAATTTTGTCATCTAATGTCTAATTTGATATTACCGTCATAGAGTAGGTATATTAGGTAGAACAGCAGCTGAACGTGTAACCGCCGAATGTGCATGCAGTTTCGATTTTGTTGAATGAACCTGAGTCGAGACCCAGTACGACCTGCTAGATATGATTCAATGTGGGAGGGCAGGGCAACCGTTAGATATTCGGTAAAGTGAAAAGGCGCTCTAGTTATAGACCGATGCATTTCGCCGGTGTCCTACCGGCATGTTCACGGAATGAAATTGACATGACAAGAAAATGTACATGACACTGTGAGTATTTATCAAGTCAAACGTGACAAACAGATGTGGAAAACACTAAAGATGCAATATTAGAGAGTAAAAAGGGGTCATTACATGTTACTTAATCATTGTAGAAGTAATGTGAAGGAAAGAAACATCTAAAAGAGCAGTGTAAAAACGAGTCATGGAATTATAACTAGAGTCTAGTCTATAACTAGAGTGCCTTTTCACTTTACCAAATATCTAGCGGTTGTCCTGCCCTCCCACATTGAGTCATATGGCTAAGCAGGGATTATTTCGTCACCTGTTAGATATGCAAATTTCTACACTTTTGGAGAAGTTAACACGAATCTGACTGATCATGATAGCAATACAGAATATGGAGTTTTCCACAAATCCTCCATGTCATGTCAATTTGGAGAGGCAATATAGTTTGTTAAATTAGCAATTCGATCAGTTGCCTTTACTAAAACCTCGGCTATATTATAGTAAGATTATTTTCTTAAGCGTGATCATATCACAAACTGCCACTGAAAAAGGTAAACATCATAATCACGGAAGGTGATCATAATTAACTTTAAAAGATGCTAATGGGTCCACATAGCTATTCAGCTATTCAGGGACATCGAGGACGGTCTGGCGTGTAGCTTGGACCTCTATGCTGACGACAGCACCCTGCATAGAGTCATCGAGAGTCGGGCGGATCGTGTGACAGCAGCCGAAGACATCAATACAGACTTAAACACCATCCATCGTTGGGCAGATACGTGGTGCGCCAAGTTCAACGCCTCAAAAACTCGTGCGCTCACCATCAGTCGTGCTCGTGACGCTGCCAGTGCTCATCCACCGCTATTCCTCGCCGAGGAGCAACTGGTGGAGGTAGTACAACTCTCCATCGTAGGACTGACCATCACCAACCGTCTGTCCTGGGGCGCCCACGTGAGAAAGATCGCCATCAAGAGTGACCAACAGCTAGGAGCCCTCCGTCGTGCTGCGAACTGCCTTCCACGATCTGCGATGCTTGCCGCCTACAAAGGAACCCTTCGCTCCCGCATGGAATACCTCTCACCTGTCTGGTGTGGTGGTCCCCTGACTGACTTGAGGCTCCTGTATCGAATACAGAGCCGATTTCTTCGACTAATGGACCTTCATGACCTGGACGCTAAGGACTTGAGACAGATGCGGCTTCAGCCACTGCATGAACGCTGGTCTGCCTCATCTTTGATCTTCCTTCTTCGAGCCGTGAATGGTGAGGCACCCCGTCCGATCCGCGACCTGCTCCCACGATCGGCTGAGTGGCGACGATCGACTCGTGCAGCTGATGCCGCGCACGAACTGGCTCTGAGTATGCCGTCGTCTCGCACGGCTCATCACTCGTCCAGCTTCATTCCCCGGACTGTCAGACTCTGGAACGCTCTCCCCCACGAGCTGTTCGAGAGAGGTGTGACGCGTAAAACGTTGAAGACTGTGAATATGTAATCCTTTTGAATGTACATGTAGTTCACTCCTATTTTTTGTGGTGGATCTCGGTGTCCCTCACCAGATGTCACTGCCATAGGAGCATCCCTCCTTGTAAAATAAATAAAAATAGATTCAAGAAATGACGCATTGTGAATAATAAAATCATGCCGTTGAAAATTGAATTAAAAACATGACATCTCAGCCATAGAGATCTGAGCTAAGAAGCACAATGAGATCTCAACTTTTCCTTGAAGACTTGCAGGGATGACTTGCATTGAAATGTGGTTCATGAAATTTCCTAGATCTTCAGCTTTATTTCTCCGCTTAATTAAGATGCTTGTCAGCGAATGTTAATTCCTTTTGATGTCCAACTTGATTCAAGCGACTTATAAAGAGGCTACATGTCGGCAGTACATAAATTTGCTAAAATTTAGTTTTTTAAAAATCGCTCAAACAATATTTTGGACCACAGGAACGTAATCTCCGCAAGAAACTGAATCTTTTCATACAAAAATTTTCACTGTATCATAGAGTAGGGATATATAGGACTCTATGACTGTATACAAACACCTTTTTGAGTCGACACTTGCTCTATGTTACCGGTAATAATTACTCTTCACAGCACTGCACCACTCACAGTTCTAGAAGAAGTCTAAGATAATAAAAACATGATTATCCTAGTGTTGACTTCAATCCAGTGATTCAATTAGAAACTTTCTCCTCTCTCTCTCTCCACAAGGCACGCAGAGTATCATCCATCCGATCTCTATGATAGTGTTGAACTCTCGAGTTATTCAATTGGAACTTAATATCAGCTGCTATTATTTAAAACAAGCAGACGAATGAGCATTGTAATTGGATAATCGCTTCCCCCTATCCCTCGAAAGAGGAAAGATTCCCCTGGACTAGTCGAATTGTTGCGTACATGTGATCGTACACCCGTCTTCATCGCTCCATGAGCCTTCTACACTCATTTCTTCTCTTCAATGTGTCGTGTTTTCATCAACTTTGAACCACGATCGTCACCAACATGACCAACAACACCCCAACTTCGATGGATGGCAACGAATCAGCAAGTGGAGTTCGATTTGTTCTTCTTGGATTCTGTCGATGGACCAGCGTCCGTGGTATGTCTCACGTAGTTCGCTCCGATAGCTCAATTATGACAAAAGTTTGGATTGTCTTCGTTTTTATAATGCTGATTTCCAACATTGTGTTGGTGACTTTGGTTGTGATGCGGTATGCCGACGGCAATACGATTGAAAACATCAAAACTGAAAGGCGGCATCCTTTAGAATTTCCGTCTGTCACTGTGTGCAACGTTGATCCCATCAATACGGATAAAATGTATTGTCTACGAAACAAATCTCACAATGAACGCCTGTGTCATAACCTCTCAAACAACACCAACTACATTTTAAAGGCTTACACAATCGCAAAAAATCTGAGTCAGGACGCAGCGAATGATAAAGAGATACCAGAGGACAGGACGAAAATCAACATTCTATATCAATTGATCGGGAGAAGTAATGCCGAACATATCAGTCATTATAGAGAAGAACTCATCGTAGATCCCATGTGTCGGTAAGTCTGACCTGTGATGTTTGCTTGTATTGTGCAGTTTTTGCGAGTTTTATAGAGTCGGTAACGGTCGGAAATTTCAGGCTCCTGTAACTTCTGACGGGTCAAAGGTGCTATCGTTAGATTCAGTGCCTTTTACAAGGAATTTCCACTGTTGGCGCAATCTGTCTTTAGCTCTATGGTCCATGCAGAGTGAATGTAGGTCCACACTATGGAAAAACTTGCATAAAATTCGACTGTATTTGCATTTTCTGTAATACCTTTTTACTGTGCATCAATTCATAATGACCGCTTGAGGGTCCTGTTTTCATTTCATGCACAAGATCTACAAGCATGACGGGAATTAACGCATGCTGACATAAGTCAGATTTACTTTTATAAGTACAGGCTCTATGACTTGCCCGGCCAATTTGCTAGTGCTTAGGAACAGCGCCATCAAGGTAAAAGTAACGAATACATCGCCAATTATCCTCTACCTCCAAAGTATCTTAATAAAGTCACGATCCTTGCATAGTTGAAACGTATTGTGAATTTCACCTATCGCTCTCTACACCTCCACTGACTGGCAGCTTCTGTATATTGGATTGCAATCGATTTGTCGTTTGCCTCAAGTTTGAACTTCTGAAGTAATCTATTTCTGTATTACTGAAATAAAGATGTTGAATATGAGTGGGGACTGAGATTAATGTGGTTTGGCGGAACATCTGAATGTGTGTAAGGGGAACCGCATCCCCTCAGCTATTAATGTATGTTAAAAAAGGCGATTATATCAGCAACTTCCAAATGGAAAAATTCCTGTCGTACAACCGGTCTGCTCAGCCTAATATTGCTTGATAGCCATTGATATTTCAACAATTCAGTTACACAATTCTGTCTGCCCACTTTTGACAAAGTCTTCAAACTTCAAACTACTCTTAAGCGTGTTTCAAAAGCCATCAGAAATACTGAGGCCCAAGGTCTATCTTCTGTGCTGTATGGCATTTCAACGTCACCTTCCTTACCGCGATCGTGGCTTCTTTGGTTCATGCTGCCAAAATGCATATTCTTCCTTATTCAAAGATAAACGGTAGACGCCACTGGAAAGATAATGAAAAGTTGATCAGAGCGAGACTACAATTCAAATTATCTTAGCGGTGTTGTTTAATCGAATTAAGACACGACTCACAGCGCCTCCCCCCTTACCGAAAATTCTATCTAGCTCTTGATCGAAGGAAGATACGAACTCTAAATTTTAGATTCAGCTCATTTTCTGCGAATTCCACAGCTTTCCACCAATTTTGAATACCATCGGCTTAATACTTTCGTCACAATGAGATTTCAAAAATTTGAATGTGCCACAGATTCGTCGAATTTGGAACTATTTTCAGGTGTCCCTATTTATATCAAAACTATTCGAATTTATGACAGAAAGTTTTTTCGTTTCAATTTAAACAGGAAATGATGATTACCCTGCAGATTCTATTCAAACTTCGACGCTTTAAATTCAAAATTGCTGCAGATTCAAAAACCATGGTAAAAATCATCTTTATGACCCGACATTTGACCTCCACAGATGGTCTTCAATATCAAAACAATGATGATATTCTGAGTCTTCATCATAAGAGCCTTCATTTAGTGCATTTTGTTTTGAATTTGGACCTTTATTTTCGGAAACAAGCACTGGGGCGCTCAGCACCTCCCTCCAGCAGGGCGCGTTTGTCAAAACATCCCTATTGGGGCGAGGGTTAAAAGATTATCTTTTTAGAGGCATGATTTATTTTTAATAATTGAGATCCTAGTAATTGCTGAGAATTTTTTAGGTAGGCCTATGTTCGGGAAACACAGTATAAATACAGTCATGGTCAAAAAATGGCTGCAAAGAAAATGTTTATAAAAAACTTATGCTCAAAGCGTGCTTCTGAAATCCAATTTGAAAATGATGTATAAAGCACGTGTGAAAGCTATGTTTAAAAGTCTAATTTTAGAAGCAGTTATAAAACATTGCGTCAAGGCTGTAATTATATACTGTACAGGTATGACACAGCTATTCAATTGATATTCGAAATCTTGCGTTATTTTCAAAGTACATTATGTGGTAATAATGTGGTAATAATGTCTAATACGCTGATATGTAATGAGCACTCGTGCGTATAATTGTAAAGCTAGTAACTATAGACCAAACACCAAAAGGAATATGTTTCTGTGAATATTTATTAGATTAAGTCGGTTAATCCTACATCACATTGCATGTAAATTTCTAAAATGCCATAGTTTCAAAACGCGCCTTGTTATTAATGAGGCGCCACATCGTAGGTCTGAGGAGCGTTGCAATTGATGGATTGTGTGCTTCATGAAATCTGTTGCGATTTGTATTATTACTTTTAACTGATTGCTTATCATAATGTTTTATCGCATGTATTCGATAATACGCCCATTACTCACGTACGAAGTAGATTATTTTCAATAGACTTGAGTGAAAGTGTCGCATGGACTAGAGCTGATTAAATTAATTTGTTGATTCGGAATTAAATACAATTTCCTTCAAATGATTTCAATAAAAGCTTATCTAGATTCCTTGCAATTGAACAACTACCTTTATCAACTTCATGATTTACGAGTATTTTCATGAGAATTTTCACTCCCATTCTCGCGCATTGTCTAGAACTAGAACTCTTGCAAATTGCGTTTGAAAAAAACTGCAATTTTTTGAAATATTTCGACTGTCATTGGGATCATAGAAGGATCTTACTCATTCATGTCCAAAACCAATAACATACCGAAAAAATTACCGCAATTCTATTATCTGAAAAAGAGCTTCAAAGCCGGAACTGAACTGTTTTTCCTGTCATTTGCTTCTTTTATCTTATGCGCAGAGCTATTATTTCTGAAGAATTTGATATCATCATGTAAATGGACTTAGCATGTGGCTGAGCTGCGTTTTTGCTAATTGTTGCACTGATACTATCCTATCGACTTCATCTAGTCCGGCAGCCAGAACAAGCTTCTGCAGGGAATGAGATCGAAAGTGAGACTTTCACTTAATGATGTTCACTCTATGCCTACTGCAAACCTGCGCGTCTGCCGAGTTCTAGATAGATCCTCTTTTTGCCATACAGGATCAAAGAAAAACACAGTTAATCCCAAAATGGGACGCATTTCGGAGTTTTGGATTAAAATGAATTTTTTTATGTTTTCTCTTATCATCCGGAAAGTATTGAGTCTATAGTCATAATTTTTTGACATGGAATGTCTTCAGGTAATTTCTTATGATGTTCAGGAACATTTAATCCATGAATCTAAGCACATTCAGATTTGGCAAGCCTCCGAATGTCGGCAAACACCAACATGCTGGGCCACTGTATTCACATTGAACCACATTCTCGCATACATCGCCGATCAGAAGCATGATAATGTCACATACACATGACAGGAAATGACCTGAAGTCATATGATGCCGAAAATTATGGCTCTAGACCTAGTACTTTTCAATTAGTAAGAGAAAACTAAGAAAATTTCAGTTTTGCCGAAAACTGCGATCTGCGTACCATTGGATTGATGCGCATTTTTCTTTGATCCTATCTGACAAGAGGAGGAACTATCTAGAACTCGGCAGACGTACAGATTCGTAAAAGGTGTACATCATTCTGTGAAAGTGTAATTTTCGGCCTCGTTCCCTGCAGAAACTCGTATTGGTTGCCGGAATAACCACTTTTTGTTGATGACTCCGAAAATGCGTGCACAATGGTTGTAAATTAAATTCATCGCAGTGATAGCCAATGGTTTTCTATAATGTAGCCATTGTGTTAGCATTAACGTCAGAGGATCTTACTACAATCTACAAGCGATAAAAGGTTGTTCTCTTATTCCACACTTGAACGCATTGATTCATTTCTCCTAAGCCACCTGTCCATGTGTTATGTTCCTGACTGTCGAACAGTTTGCATTTCTTGATAAACTAAAACCAGCCGGCTACAGTTGCAAACAACCTCATGTGAGTTTGAATCAATATTGTAATTGATAACATCATTTCCACATCGGTGAGCTCAATAACATCGGTGAATGTTCGCCGAAAGCCGAAAAGAAGATCATAAAAGTACTGTTTCACCAACGTGATGAAGTTTCCTATTTTCTACCGAGCTCTCTCTCTCTCCCTAAAGGCAAATTTTGTTTACTTTTCCATATCGAACATAATGCTTATTTACCATGTACGTCAAGACGTTAAGGATCGCATGAAGCTTTGACTTCGAAGTCTTGATCCGTATGTCACCAATTTCATCACATTCCTTCATATTTATTCATCACTTCACTGATTTGCTTAAGCAGGAAATATGAGAGTTATAAGATAGCAAAAGACTGCTTTCTCGTTCCATCTCGTTTTCGATGAAAGTACTCGTGAGAATTCGGTAACGACATTATACATTGATAGTCGTGATCTCAGATGCCTTAACTTATCTGGTAAGATAATAGATGAAGTCGGGCGAGGGTTAAAAAAACATGGTGTGTTTTAAAACTAGACTTTTTGCTTCAAAGACAAGTAAGTATTTTTGTTCTTTAGGAATTTCCATATATATACATTCAAAGTAGCTTTATCACGACAAACTAAAAAATATTTAACTTTTGAAGCATTTTTCCAGCTTTCCGAAGTGCTTTGATAGATTTGCTAGTCTCTCTTCGTACTTACAAGCAATGATGCTCAGTAAGTACCAAATACATTTATGTGTGTCAACGTATACGGAACGTTTGTGTGATGGAAAACTTAAGTAAAACGGTATGTTTCTTGATAGCTATAATATTGAGGACCTTTCGTCCCTGCAGGCGCAGGTAATGATCGCAATTGAAGCAGTTTACAAGATCAGTCTGTGGTTATAGTTATTCACTCTCACTCACATCACGAATGCACGATGCCATAGAAATGTGACAACAGTCAGCAAACAATGATGCAGGCAACCACAATAGTCAATCGACAGGCATATTCGTGAAAGCGAAGAAGTACTTGACAAAGGAATGCATGTGTACACGGCCAACTAGAGGATACGGCCGGGACACGTGCATAATGGCTTCCAAAAAAGGAGGCCGATCATCTCGCTAAATGTAATCAGTCATTAGGATTAAATTTGTGATTGCAACATAAAGCTACTGACTGTAGGGTGAGAAAACTTCATTAGCCGAGTCAAGTCGCACAACATCAAGGTTCATAATGTCTTTGTGCTGCAGACGCTGGGTATGTTCTACCATCTGTATCGATCAGTTAAGGGAACGCCAAGTTTATTATTCTCGCACATGCACAGCGCGCAGGCGGCAGTCAGCTTCACTTATCTGACTGATCAACGCGAGACTTGACTGCTCTCTCCTGTCTGCTATCAGAGTTCAAGTGTCCATATCAGATATCAAGAGTTCGACATGGTAAAAAAGTGCTGCGTGCCGTTATGCAAAAGTGGATACGCCTCAGAAAGTCCTCATGCGGCAGAGTTTTCGTTTCCAAAAGATAATAAAAAAACTTTGCAGCAACAATGGATTATTGCAATTCGTCGAAAAGATTTGATTGTGACAAAAAATACATTCGTTTGTGAAAAACATTTTGATAGCAAATATATACGGACGACACCATCAGGACGAAAAAGATTGAAATGGGAGGACAATCCCATTCCTACTATTTTTTCTTTTCTTCTCTCGGTAAGAGCTCCTATCACTATTCGACGGAAATGTCCTGCTGACAGGAATATACAAATGGATGAGATGGAGGTTTTTCAACAACGTGATAAAATACATTCTTTGACTGACTTCGACGTGAATGATAAACCGGCTGACTGGATTTTGGAGAAATTTAGCGATTATGTTCGCGTCTATCAATTATCTTCAGGGATGCCCGAGGTTCTCGGAGCCATTGTGATTGATTCATCCTTCCATGTTAGATTATCTTTTCATGGCCGTCAGTTGTCTTTACCCGCCTGGTTACGATCTCAGCCTGGGTGCCAATTGAGCAGACGAAGTCAGTTGATGGAATTGTGCAACTACGTTAAGAATTTTTCTGATGATAATCGTGATTTCCCTCTCTTGTCAGCTTTGGAGAAATTTGTTTATATAAAGGGAAAAGTGGCATGCCCGGCCATAATCATGCGATTCGCAATATATATACGCTATACATCTTTGGCGGCGTACAACTTTTTGAGTGAACATTTTCCTCTTCCATCATTGCGCACTTTGCGCAGAGTAACCTCCGGAGATCTCAACTCTCTGAATTTCGTGTCATCTCTATTGGAAAGCGGTGAAATTGGTAAGGATGCTACCCTTCTAATTGATGAAATGTATCTTCAACCAGAATTGCGTTTTGATGGAGCGTCAATGATCGGAGCATCACCAGAAGAAGAACTGTATGGTAGTGTTGTTTGCTTCATGCTCGTTTTCCTCAAGAAATCAATCCCTGTTGTCATTCGGGCACTACCAATCACAAAGTTATCGGCCGTGTTGCTGATGGAGACCGTCGAGGATATTATTCGAAAATGCGGAAATATTAGTGTAAAAATCCGTGCATTGTCTACAGATAATCATTCTGTTAATGTGAATCTGTATACTCGTCTCAAATGTCGGTATCCCCATCCAAATGCATCAAATGGGAATTTTGCTATTTTATTCGACAATATGATAACATATCTGATTTTTGATGTCGTTCATCTGATAAAAAACATCAGAAATAATCGGTTGAAAATCCGTAGATTCCGTGTTACGTCATTTCAAGCCTCCGTCGATGTCTTTGATATGCATTTAGCTGACAAATCATTCATCGATTGGAACTTTCTCAATAAAGTATTCGACATTGAGCACAAAACATTGCTTAAGAAAGCTCCTTTGATCACATTTGCGGCTTTACATCCGCAAAATAAAAAGCAGAATGTTCCTTTGGCATTAGCAATTTTTGACAGGCGAAATTCGAGTGCCATTGAGCAGTTTTTTCCTGATGACGCAACTGCTCGTTCGACTTCAAATTTTATCAAAATTGTATCCGTTTGGTGGGATATTCTTAATTCCAAGTCACCAAATCATAGTTTGCAGTTGGCGAATGGCATTCGACCTAATGACGGTAAAACAGATTTTTTGTTGAAATTCGCCCTGTGGGTTGAGTCTTGGAAAACGAAAAATCTACAGTTTTTTTCTGAGCAGACTTGGAAAGCATTAGTACAGTCTACAAGAGCTATAGCAACTTTGTGCAACGATCTTCTTAATGAAGATTATGATTTCATTTTAACTTCGCCTTTTCAAACAGATGCATTGGAGAAAAGATTCGGCAGATACAGACAAATGTCTGGCGGTCGTTTCCTCGTATCTTTATATGAACTTGGCAAGTCTGAGAAGATCATTAAGATTTGTCAAAGCCTCAGACATTTAGATTATGATGAATATCCTATCATCAATGCATCTGATGATACAGATTCTTTGACTGTCACTGATGATTATAAACAATTTATCTGACGATTATTCGTTGTCTGATACTGAAAATGAAGTAGCGGTGTATATTTCTGGCTATATTGCGAAAAAGATTCGCAATCTCAATTGTTCATCTTGTGGTGTATTTTTGAACGAGAACTTGATTCAGTCAAATGATCGTCGATATATTGATGCTTTGAACAGAGGAGGTTTGACTGTGCCAAATGAATTACTTCATGACTCTGTTTGTCAAGTGTTTTCTATTTTGATGGGAAATTTTTCTTATTTTCTGAAAGAAAAAGAAAAACACTCCAACTATTCCGAGTATGTTGCAAGCATTGTTTGCAAAAAGTTGACACTAATCGAATTTTCGTGTGAAGATCATCACGTTCGATCGAAAAAATCCTGATCTCTACATGTGTAAATATCATATTCAACAATTACCAAAACAAAATGAAGGACTCTATCAAAAGGCCAAATACCCAATTGATTAAGTATTCTTCGAAAAGGAGGAAATAATTTGTACTGACATTCGATCCGGCTTTGTAACTTTCTAAATATAGTGTAAATCTCATTCAGTCGTTCTCCATTATGATATTAAAAATCTATACATTAATTTGTCATCTAAAAACAGGATGCAGTATGATAACAGTTCGGCCTCCTTTTTTGGAGGCCATTATGCACGTGTCCCGGCCGTATCCTCTAATAAAAATAGAACAATAAAATAGAATAATTATTCGTAACAAATAGGAAGAAAAAAGTAAGAAAGAAGAAATTGATTAAATAATTAAAATAAATTTAAAAAGGCAGAAAAAACCGAGACTAAACATAGACACATGAACCTACAAGACAGCAGCGTCCAAATTATGAAATACACGGTTACCACTTTTTTGAACACGAGTGAACCAGGCTTCCTTGAAAATCCGACGGTGATAATTTCCTTCTCGATAAAGAATCTTTGCAATCTTCTAATTCATCACGTGACCAGATTCCCAGACATGGTTAGCAATCTCTGATGAAACAGAACAATTTCTAACAGCTCTTTTGTGCTCCTTAATTCTGTCAGTGAGAGTCCTGCTGGTTTCACCGGTGCAAGACCAAGAGCTGTCTGTCATTGCATTGGACCATGTGCATCAATTTCTTGGGAATTCTTTCGAGTTAGATTATCTCTCAAAGTGGGTGGAGCTTCAAAATGCAAGTCTGAACCAGCCCGTGTGAAAACACGCTTTACTTTTTCTGAGAGACCGCAGGGTAATGCGGAATGCGCGGTAGTTGTTCGTGTTGTGCATTCGTGAAGTGAGTCAGAGTGAATAACTATAACAGTCTGGTCTTGTAAACTGCTTCAATTGTGATCATGACCTGCGCCTGCAGGGAGGAAAAGTCCTCAATATTATAGCTATCAAGAAACACATCGTTTTACTTGACTTTTCTATCACAAAATGATGTAACATGCCCAAGGCGTATGCATGTCAACGTATGAGGAAGGATTCATAACATTTTACTATTTCATGAGGAGTTTTCAATATCTGGTAAATAGCTGGATTGTCAAAAAGGTAAAAACAGCAATTTTAACAATGCCGGTTTAAAGCCAGGCTTTTGAATTGTGCTTTGTGCTCTGCTTCTCATTGTTAACATGAATGTGAAACCTTGTTTTCAAACATGATTTTCACCCGGCCCCTACATCCTAATATGTACATGTACGTGTGATATATTATGTTTTTCACAATATTGGTTTTAGGCATGTTTTTGAATGCGCTGTTATGTAACTCATGATTGAGACTTAATCAGCATGATGCAAAATAGATGATAAACACCTTCGTGTTTTATTCAAAGTCGGAAATTCAAGAATTGATTTTTTTCAAGAAATTGAGCTGAATATAGGCACTGTGATATGAACATGCAAATAGCATGTTATCGATATCAGGTGCTTTATTTGACACATCAGCGCAGCTTTTGAGGTTGCCGACGCATTCATAATGTTGCTCAATGGAAAAGAAACGACGCAAAAAAAAGTCAGGATCAAAAGTAAACAAAAAACAATAATAAACTAAATAAAAGCTAAATCATCGGTGTCTGAGACAGGAATTGCTGAAGATTGTTGAAGGGTTTGTTCAAACAGAAAACAAGTAAACTAACTTGACTACTGCGTTTGGAGGAGTTTAATTCACCAATTGTTCATTGCGACATCTTTCTTTGTTGAACGCTTGCTATGTATGTCATCGCTCCATGTCGTTCCTTTTCTAACAAAATTTGTGCAGTTGCTTATTCAGCATAATGAGGAAACGATGAATAATTTCCACTCTTCTGGAATCAGTAGCTTTTCCGCCTATGCGGTACATGAAGCTTGTCTGTGGCGGGTCCTGTGCGGGTCTGCACAGGGTTACTGCACGACTGCATACAGAGAAATCGGAGACCTTTGTTAGTCAAATCAGTCAAATCATATTAATATTTAGACAAATGGTCTGGAAATTGAGCTAGTGGAGTTTAGCGACTTTTACATAATGAGGAAGTGCGTTGAATTATTCGGTCGGGCTTCTTTTGTTTCATAATAAAAATTGCAATTTTCTACAACCGTGTAGTTATAAATTCCCATTATTGCGACTTAGCCTTTATCAAGGGATGTAGAAAAAGGAAATTACATTGAATATCTTCAAGAAATTGAAACTAACCTATCTGTCTATGGAATGCAACTGGTCATAAAATGTTCATAAACTTCAGATTTAGGCATAGAGTATCTGTGTACAGTGAAATTTTTTATGAAAAGATTCAGTTTTCTGCGAAGATAACGTTCCCGTGGTTCAAAAAACATCATTTGAGCACTTTTGAAAATAGTCAAAATTTGCCAATTTATATACTACCGAGATGACTCTCCTATATAAGTAGTATGAAACAATTTGGATATCAAAAGGGATGAATATTTGCTAATAAACATCCTAAATAAGCGGAAATCAAGCTGATTATCAAAGGAATTTCATGAATTGCATTATAATGGAAGTCTTCATGAAAAAGTCGCGATATTATTCGTGCTTTCTTGGCTGAAATTTCAAGTTTTTAATTAATTTTTCGTCGACATGATTTTATGATTCACTAAATTCATGCTTCAATTCTAGAATCTAAATAGTGATGTGGAACATTTGCATTTTTCAAAGTTAAATGAAGTCATTGTCTTTGATTATGTGATTTTGCTCTGCCAGTGGCAGGTTGCCTGTGATATGGCACGCTCAAGAAAATACTCTTGGTGACAATACCACCTGCATCCCCTCGAGTTCATTTAATAAAATCGAAAGTGTATACACATTGGGGATTTAATAAATGCGGAGTTACCAGTCTACCTAATATATCTACTCTATGGAGTTAGGACCTTTTAAAACTGTGTTTACTTTGAATCTCAACATTTAGTGAACATTGAACATGCCCTGAATCTGAGGTTCATGACAAGCATATGAATGCATCTCAAACAAGGACTACTGAAGACTGTTTAATCTTATTTATTTCATTCTACGATTGTTTCTTTATCCTTTCATATATCACCATCAATCTATAACATTTTTAAGTGATGTCGTTTTTGCTCGACAGCACAAGCTACATTTATTCAGCACTTGCGTACATCTCTGCTAAGCTGCAACGTGAAGATACGATGCTGAGATATGGGACTATCTTGGACAATACTAAGATACTAAATGTTTATAAGACTATTCCTTGACTACTCTTATGAGTGCATCCTTGATAAGATTCACAATGAAAATTGAATCTGAATGCAAAACAAACAGTCTGAAACGCTAGTGTTGTCTAGCAAAAGACTGTCAAGGTGTACGAATGGATTCAAATTTTTGTGCTAAAATTCTGTTACAGAATATGTTAATGTCCATGCTGTACTAGGTTGTGTCCTTGAATGAATTTTTTAATGACATTCAGTGCAATTTTCTTTTCCTGCACCCCCTTGATAAAGGCTCAGCCTTAATATTGGGAATGTAGAGCAACACGGTCAAAATTATATTTTTCATTTAGAATGAGTTCCGAGACATGCGGCAGAACAATGCAAGTACTCAATTGAGTCTTTGCATTGTGAGAACTCGTCAACATAACTAGTGTTCGAGTATTAAGAAGAAAAACAACATGATTGCTCTGACTCCTCAGTCCATAAATGACACTATAAAATTCGCTCATATAGTTTGCAATTACGAGGTAAGAACAATTTTTGTTCGTCTACCCCACATACCTTACTTGTTACTTTCATCGATGGAGACTAAGACTAAATGCCGAAAAAACAGTATGCAGTGTTTTTCTTCTCAAGAACTGTCAGGCCAACAAACAGTTAAACGTCCATTTACGAGGGAAAGTCATCTCACCTGTTATCTCTCCGAAGTACCTCGGCATAACGCTAGACCGATCACTTACGTACGGGCAACACCTTAAACAAGTCGCAGCCAAGATCAGCGCCCGTAATTCAATACTACGCACCCTCGCTAGTTGCCGTTGGGGCGCCGAGTTCTCTGTGCTTCGAACCTCCGCCCTTGCTCTGTGCTACTCCAGCGCGGAGTATTGCTCTCCAATCTGGATGCAGAGTACCCACTCCAAGAAGATAGACTGCGCTCTAAATGACACTATGCGACTAATCTCTGGTTGTATACGCAGTACACCAATTGACATCCTGCCCATTCTGAGTGGCATTGAACCTCCTGACATCCGCCGCGAAATACTCGCGATACGACTTCACCAAAGAGCTTCGGACAGTGACCACCTGCTGCATAAGAAGCTCTTCGCCAACGACCGACCATCAAAAAGACTTAAGTCACGCAACCCTCTATCCAGACGACACAACGGCCTTATCCCACTATCAACAACCTATTCCAACTCATGGGCTGCAGATGAATGGAGACGAAAATGGACGCAGGCGAGTCACGGACTTCGGCGCTTCATATCCGAACCGGCTTACCATCCTCCCGGGTCCGATCTCCCCAGAGGACAGTGGGTCCTCCTGAATCGCCTCCGATCTGGACACGGCAGATTCGCTGCATTCATGCATAAGATCGGTCTGTCCTCAAGTGATTCCTGCAGATGCGGAGACGTTCAAACTAGTGAACACGTCCTGATGTGTCCTGTAATTGGAATGTGTGGTGACCTGAGGACCGTCGATCGTGACTTACGCACGTGGCTTCGTGAAACTGATCTTTGTGTTTAACTTTCTTTCTCTTTATCACTGTACATTTCATACGAATATATATACCTTACTGATATCTATGTTCAGGGTTTTTTAAGGTTTTTGCTACGGGTCATCTGATCATTCCCACGGGTCACTCTCAAATCGTCTCAAGATCGACTTTAGTGTACGCCTAACTCACTCATGATTTATAAGCAAAAACAGAAGTCATGAATGCAGTATAACATTTAGCATTTAGCAGTGAATTTTACTCGCGATTCTGCATGTTAATGAGCTATCTTGAGATGAATTCTAGGCATTGATAGTGTTGGCTATGGCTCACTACATGTAACGGATGAACATTCAAAATCCACAGAGTCGATAATTTCACGGTGCAGAATGTCACCCGTGGAACATTTAAAAAAAACACTGATATCTATGTTCATTACTTGACATCAATTATACTGTGCATGAACAGCAGGATCAATAACAATGCAATAACATTTGACCGCCATCAATCGATGTATGATGTTATCTGCAATGGAGTGAAGATCATGGTATCAGCGGGGACATGTATTGGCAATGAAAAACCTAGAATTTTACGTGTGACTTTTTCTGGTTGAATCGCATGCACACAGTTGTAGACAAGTGCATCGAAGTGAAAATTTGTGCGGGTTTTGTGCCGTTACTATTTGATTTTCTTCAATATATTGAGGAAATGCTTTTCAATATAATATGCAAGTAAATAGAACTTTGCAGATCACCCTTCAAGAAAAATGCTGATGTTGAAGTTGTTACATTTCGCGTTGATTCCATTTCAATTCTCATTGACAAAGGAAGCAATCATGATGTTGAATGTGAGCATTAGTATCCATAATAATAATTAAGTGTATATTTTGAAAGTAATGCAAATCATGACGGGCAAAAGTGCGAAGACAGGTGATAATTAATGAAAAAATCTGAGAAGTTACGGATTCACCTGGCTTTCCTTAGGTCCAAGTTGATGAGAGAGGTCGTATATAGAAAGAACATTTTCTATCTGAGCAAAGTTCTGCAGTAATCGGCGAAATATTGGCTTCTGAGTTTGCGATTCATTCGCTAGAACAAAATATGTGATTTCCTAGATTCAATCATATGAAATAGTTTAATGCTGGCTTTCTCATGTCGAACTTGGATTTCGTTTCTCCTGCAGTTGCATTTTCATTTGTTTTTGCTGCCATAGTATATATTGTAAATAAAGCGATGAGCTCGATTTTCTATCCTTTTGAAGTTTTTCCGATAAAGATTTCCCCAAACCAACAAATGCCGGCGATGCATCTTCTAGAAGAGATCTGATGAGCGCTACATAGAGGCAATGCAATTCTTTATCTATCACAATTTTCTCCAGTCATCGAAGAATGTGAAATTTCCTATTGGCTTTCCCACATATTGCATTCACATAAGATTTCATGCTGATTCTACATCAATTATTACTCCTAAAACGTTGATTTCATCGACAAGAGGGACAGGAGTTGGTGATGAGAAGATGACTTGCTTTTTTGTAAAGAGCATCATTCTAGATTTATTCTCATTACGAATTAGGTCGTTCTTTCCATACCACGATTTGAAGCTTCATCACAACTGTAGCTGTTAGTTATGACCTCGTCATCCCAAAATATAGGAAGAGCTACGTTAAAGTCATCAGCGTATTTAAAATCTCGGACACCAATTGATTTGGATCGGAGATCACTGACAATAATACAGAAGAGGGAAGGGGAAAGAACGGAACCCGGGGGTACCCATTATTCTATGATTCGAAACGATTAATTCAATTTTACAAAAATAAGACATTTTATTGTAGAAGAAAGAATAATAGAACGTGTTTTCAAATAATTGAAAATTAAACAATAAATATGCTTGACTCTCTTGCGAAATGAGTCTTTTCAGTAGAACTTGAATGAAGCTGCTGGGAGATAATTCAACGGCAGTGGTCTTGTGGCAAAGTGTTCATTTTACCCCCACCCCCCAGGAGACATAGGTTCAAATCTAGATTGGGTTTGCAATCCGAATCCCAGCAACTTTTCCAATCCCTGATAGACAGCAAGGCATTGATGGAAATTGGAAAGAATTGTCGTTGTTATGCAGAAACGCATACTTATCGAAATGAGAAATAAATTATAGTCATCATTAATGTAACATGTACAGCCGGTAAGTCGAGCAATGCATAAATGTTGGCAAGTTTTTCTTTCCGATGCATCCCGAAGCCGTTTCACCGTTGAAATGCCTTCCTGCTTCACCTAAGCCATGATGAATGTTTCGAGTTGTCGTTCCCTAGTCCGCTGGCTATCATTCCTGTAATTGCCAGATTTTATGTTCCACTTTCGCAACTTGTGACCCAGAAACCGAGGTTGTGCCCCTGAGATGCTGTCTGTTTGCCAATGTAGCAGCCATTCGTAGCATGATGTGTCGCAATGCGGCGAATTTGCCAAGAGTTTGTGAACTTGTTTTAACCAAAATTCTATATTCACTTCTTCTGTATTGATTAATGTTCAAAAGAAACATGCTTGCTTAAAAAACATCTTCACTTTTCATGTTTTTGAAATAATGACTTCGTGGTTTACCTGAGCAAAGTGATGACCTTCATATACGTCCTTTGTTGGGGTTGAGACGGATTTAATAGTTCAATATTAATTCAATAATGTTCATCAACAGAATAAAAAAAATAGCAAGAAGGCCAATCTTTTAACAGGAAACACATTGTGGAGCAGACAACTAACTCGCATAAATTTATGACATTTGAGAATTGTATATTACAATGTGTAGTGGGTGAACAAGACACAGTATAACAGTCATGTTAAAATACACATGTCAAAACCATGAATTTTTGCAGGTATTTATAAAAAACTAAGCAGGTTATAGACAAATCTGGAATCCGGGGAGACATAGATATAAGACAGCTGGAGACGCAGATTTTTGTCCCACAAGGATTCTCCAGTTCGGCTCCAAAGGGCCCAAATAAACTCATAACATCTCTGGGCCTATAAAAGTCAATAAAATCAAAGTTTGAAAATGATGTAATTTTATCGAGACAAACTCTTGATGAATGTTATGTATAAGCTATTTGGTAGAAGTTGCTAAGTCAAAATACAGTCAAAATTCTTCATCATGTCAAAAAGTGAAAAATCAAGTATCTGCAGCTTGAAAAGAACTCCGTGAAGCTTGTCTGTGAACAATTAGTGTAGAAGAATCCATTCGTGTTGAAGAATCACCAAGTAGATCACTATTCGTTCCAAAAGGGCGCTGATATTATCAATCACAACAAATTGACATGTCTTGCTGAAAAATGGAGGAGGGAATTTCAGGAGAGTTTGCACATGTTTCTTAGATTACATGAAAATCATCTGGTGAAAAACTAAGAGTGGATGGGGCTCAACCGACAATAAACAAGGAGCAAGTAGTCAGCTGACAGTTCAAAAATACATGTAACTGCAACAATTACTCCATGTAACGTGTGGATATATGACGCAGTAAGATTTGCATGAGAGACAATGCCAAAGCAACTATGAAAGCATGCACATAAAATTTCTTCAATCCTCGATTGCCTTTTCGGATTTCGTACGGACTTTTGAGAGAGGACTGAAGTTTCAATCCAGAAAACATCCGTCAGTATTGCTGTCATCAACTTACGTGTCAGAATGAGTCACCCAATTTACTATATCTTGTGCACTAGCAACGGCAAAGACTATGTATCATTGCACTGTCTTTTAGCCAAAGTAATGGTTTATTTCTGCGCTGAAATAAAGTTTCTTGTTCGCTACAAGATTCTCTTCTCCTTTTGAAATATCACTAAGTAGATCCCTATAACTATTAGGTCAATTTTATAGGTCAAACTTTTGAGGTGAATAAGTCAAAATGTTTGATCTTTCGGTCAAAATTATGCAAGCCCCCCTGATGGCTGGTTTACGGTGGCCTTCTTGACCCGTACTGACAAGTGTTCTAGGACGAAAGCCAGCGTCTTCGGCTACCAAGGAATTTCGTGCTTAAATAAGTCCTGCATTTATTATCTGATTATGGATACGAGTGCTTCATTGCTTATTTACAAGCTATAAAGTTGTTAAATGATGACGTAGAGATAGGCATGTGGCATGACTGAAAGACTGAAGAATCAATTGAATTCTAGCAATGTCTTTCTAACTTCACTTTTCTAGAGCGAGCTAATTAACACCGGTTACCCTTCTTTGATATTTCTCGAAGTCCTTCGAGTGTCACAAATGTGGCTTAGCAACCCATCTGTATTTTGAAATATTTTAAATTATTTAAATTAGTAAGCATTATATTCTACCTATTATAAATGGTTGCTGGGATGATTTTTATCATCGTATGAGAATTACTTGGATAGTATGTCTTCAGATGCAGGTGGTTTCGCGACCCCGCTACTGGACCTCTACTAGCTGGCGAAATGCCTCATTTGTCCCACATCTTAACAATTATCATATATAGTCACTTAGGTGTAAGTGCCAATGGGATTGCAGGAATTTGAAAGTCAAACCTCCGCCAATTCCTCGCTCTTTTCGAGGCTTTGGCAAATTTTCTCTTGGTCTATATGGTACGAAAAAAAGTGTTCAGCGTTAATGCGAAGGAGTGGATAGCGCCCTCTAATTTGAAAAACATTAGATATTGTGGTAGCAATAGATGTCTCTGCTGCAACAGTAAGAATGAGTATGTGTTACAAGTCTTAAGATCTCCATTTTTACCAGATATTGGGCCAAAGCTGGTCAATTTTAATTCGTTGCCACGAGAAAGCTCCATTGAGTTCTTTTAAAAACTGATTAATCCAATGGTTACAGTATTATTGCATTCGTACACTTGCAGATTGGAGAACGCCATTAGTCCTCATTAGGACTACTTCAATCAATAACTTAATATTCTTATACTTCAATTGATAATATAAAGTAGTAGGCATTATATTCTATTATAAATGGGTGCTGGGACGATTTTCATCATTGTATGAGAATTAATACCAAAAATCTTCATGTTTTTTTGTTTTTTGCTATTTTTATTCAAGAATTTTCCATCGATTCTTTTCAATTGAACAACCTTTCAGATGTTTCGGCAATCTCAAAAGCTGCCTTGACGTGTCATACAAGCTTCACGTGTCTTGATGTGTTCCACTTCAAGGTGCCTGTCAACTAGTAGTTTATGTCACACTCATCAATTACTGGGATCTCATTTATGGCTAGCAAATGCCTAAGAGCAGCTTTACAGCTTCGTTTATAACATATTTCAAAGCCTTGTTTCCTAAAAAAGTTTCAAATTGTGACAAAGGTCTGCTACTTTCGTTCCTTTGACGATGCCGCTGTTCAATGCCTTTGTAAACCTAATCTCATTTTGCAAAATACAACACGCGGTAGCTGTGCCTTGCCCTTATCATTCCACAAATGCACAATTAGTGACACCAATATCCATTTAGACACCAAAACGACCGGAAAAAAGTCGATATTTATTAGTTTGCATGAGCAAATCTGATATCGGATGTCACTACATGAACATTTAAACGAAAACAAACAGAAAAACAAGGGATTCCAAAACTCCATGGTTTTCAACTCTCGTCACGAATATTTTATTTGATTGCAATTTTCCTTTGGTTTGCTCCTGCAGTGAATATTTCAGTACTTCCATGCTGAGCAAGCGGAGAAAAGATCTACCGACTGTGTCATAATCAACTCCTAAAACTCAACCGTTAAACCCCACTGCATGGACATCAACTGTTTAGTGCCTTGATCTCCACTTTGCTCTTCAACTCCTTGGTAAGCAATAAAATGAATTATTCAGTGAAGATGTAAGCTCAGTGGAGTGAGTGGAAGCCTGCTATTGTTCTATGTATGCTGCAATATATTGAAACAATGAAAACAGACAAAGACTGACCTATTAGTTAATTAATCACTACTCGTACTTCGTACAACGGAGACTTCAAACAACTCGCTTACCAAAATGATTGCGCTGGTTACAACTTCGGTTTAGCTTCTTAAAGTGCTTCAAATGGCACTTTCTTGGTAGCCATGTGGACTTTGTATGTGACGTAACAAATATTTTGTATGTTCATTCTCATTCTCGCCTTGCATACAGCAGGAACTTGAAGTGTACAAATCGGTATTTTCTCCGAACAACAACAGGTCCAGATAGCGAGTCAGTAAAGACAGGCGATCTTCCCAACTGTCATTCTCACGTCATTTTTGAGGTCCACATCTGAAATATCGGATTCTTATTTCACGCAATGGAAGTAGGAATTGCGAAAAAGAAGTATTCGTGCCAATCGTACATTGTTAGTAGAGACAATTCCTATCATTTTCCGTCAGTGTGCACAATAATCCTGAGTTGTTGAACAAATTTCAGGAATTCCGTTTATCTTACTTAGTGTCATATTTGGATGATGATATTTCGTCTGAAGTGAAGTTGTCAAATTATTTTCCAGAACTTTGCAATCAGACTGCATGCGAATATGCATCACTCAGGAATTTATATGACTGGGATTTCATACACCTGCAGGGTAACGAATTTAGTTGATTCGATATTTCTCTGAGTACATCACATTCTGTTACAAGCATGAAATCTACACGAAATGAAAGCGAATATAGGACACATAACTGTAAGACGTATGTCTGCTTAGAAGAAGTTGTACATCGATAAGGAATTATATCCAATGAGATCGTCTCAGATTTGCTAGTTAAGAGGTTGCAGTTTTAAAATTTTGAAATACTTCTCACACGAACATAGGAATCTCAAAAACTTATCCTTCAAAACTTGTTGAACCAATAGAGCAGGAAACATCTATTGTAGTGAATGCTATGCTGCATTATTTCATCATAGAAATTAACAATACCATAGAGAGCCTACTATTATCTACTATGTATTTCATTGATGCCGCCCCAATCATTGATGCCAACTGCTTTTCTCACGAAAATTCAATGCTGCATTATCATTATTCTACATTATTATTCCGCCAAGAAGGTAAATAGAGGAACACCGGCGCTTTATGATCATACACACTTAAAGAACAGGTTTTCCCAGTCTCTAACTTTTATATGGGATCCCTTGTGCGCTATGTTGGCCACTAGATTTCCATGTTCAGCAGTAATTACTTCAATGCACAGTCCATAATGAGACTTGCTGTGATCATGTCACATTATTCATATCGTCTAGACATCACAATAGCAGATATTAATTTGTCACAAGTGCTTGACTGAAATTCGCACCGGAATGTAGCAGGTGTTGTCGAGTGATGTCAATTATTCGCTTCATATAATTCACATGAAATCCCTTTATGATACGGATGGCATCAGTATGGGAATCAGTCTCTCACAAGAGACATTCGATAGCAGATAATTACTCAAACCCTTTAGATTTCATAAATCATTTACCAGTTCATCGGAACTATCTGTCCATTCCTCTCCAACTAAACGGTGCTGATTCGTAAGTCAGCAGCGGATATCTAGTAGTCTGGCCATCCGATAATTTGACGATTCGCTCAAGCACATGGAAATATTCTCATTAGACTTACAAATATGAATGTTATTCTATCGAACTACTTACTTGACAAATTTATAATTTGGTCAAAAATTATTATAACTAACTCAATCTAACCATGGGATTCCGTATAGACTAGGACGGATATGTAGGGGAGGGTGGAGCACATTGAACATGTTTTCGAACTTTTACAAGACAACGATACATACACGTTATTGGCAAGCCTGATTATTGTCATTTGTCACATTATTGATGAGATAGGCCTATTCATATAGCGTAGGTGCTAGCTTATTTATAGAAACAATTTAGTATGATGTATACATGTAGATGAAATCTCAAATTCATATCGTAAAAGGAAGAGAAAGGAACCATTCATCAATGTTATAGCAACCTTTTTAGAATGCTTCCTTTAATTTTTGCTACCACTTCTTTCCCATCTTTTATAAGTAGTATATATGTAGAATTTATGGGTCAATTACTGTGACATTATGATATTTTGAAATAAATTGAATTTCAGGGGCTCAAGAAATCATTTTTCATTATTTAGGATTCAATTGAAAGAATTTATTTGAGCACACATAAAACTATCGTACCTCTTTTGTCAATTTCACCGCAATATGAAAAAGGCGTCTTATTCTAAAATAGTTCTATACTTTTTTCAAGCAAAATGCAATATAATTCTCGTGATGCACGGTAACCAAAAAAATATTAGTGGCAGCTCGTATTCTTATCCCTTAACAAGTGTTTTCATCAGCCGTGAAAAGATCCTTTTAAAGGAAAAATTAAAAAGGCTCATTTAAAGGTACATTAAAGTATTAGAAATATCTGACTCTCTCCAACTACAAAAATGTCAGGTCCATTTACTTCAAGTCTCACAATAAGACATCGCCTTGATAAGCATGGATAGAAATGATAGCACCGTGAATCAAGCATAAAAGCAGTTGAGTTGCGATTTAATTCATTAAATCCATCCAAGCTTGCAATTCAAATTTTGTTGTAAAAATAGAAAATGCAAATAAAAGTACTGACATTTGGTAAGTTTTGAAATACCAAAATAATTATTCAAAAAATCGTAATGATGCAACAAAGCAAATGCTTTCACATAGATTATAGCAGATCGAGATTTAGCAATTTAAAAGCACAAGTGTTGATTTCAGATGTAGTGGTTGTTAAATTGCGCAGTTGAGCTGTAACACATCTGGTTTGAACTGAATATAACAATTCAAATTTTTAATAGTTGCTGCTGACTTACATTTCATTATTTTTGATTCAATTGATATAAAACGGCATCACAAGAATCGTCGTCTACACCCAACATACTTTGTATTCATTCTTATTGTCTATCTACGAATGTAGGCCGAACAAAGTAGCATTTTGCATTCTTTCAGATTTTTGTTTTTTTTGGTTTTAGATTTTTGGGGCTAAATGTTTCATCAATTTCCAACAGTAACATGTATTGTCTATGTAAGCAGATAAAATTCATGATAATTTCACTTTCAAATATGCATGCAGACCAGCTTGATGGACATAGTCGTCCTATGGTCTTCTTCTAGTTTTGGATGAGGCAATTAGCATTCTGTGTTTGGAAAATACTATCCCATCTGTCAATGTAATAAGAGATTCTCACAAGTTGCATGGATAATCAGCGCCACCCGAGACGACAAAAGGCTCAAGCTTGTGATAGCATTTCCAACTTGATCTGTGAAGGTTTAATGATCCGCAAACCAAATGGCTGTATTCTTGTTGACCATGCTATAGTGCATTATGTTGCCTTACTCGATAGATTTGACCAAAAATTGAAGGCCCTCAAAATGTTCAAGCTCAAATTCTTATTTCTATCGGCTGCATGCTTGCTGACCTGACGCTGATATCATTTTCTTTGACATACAGTAGATAAAATGTTTCCTTTTAAAATATACAATGAAGGACTTTCAATGTTGCAGCGGTCACAAATGACAATGATTTCAATTTTAGCCTATCGTTGGTATAAATGAAGTGATATCATCCCTAACGAAGAGACTGAGTGGCAAATGGAGATACTAACTCGACCTCCATGAAATAACCAATGAGTTAAGTAAACCAATCTAACATAATGAACGCTGGACATCAAAGCTGACCTTTCTTTTCATAACCTCCGCGGAGGAAATCGTTAATCGGAGAAATCTATTTGTTGGCAAGATCATGACCTAAATTCTCTAAATAATCGTCAACTCATTAGTTTTAATGGAAAGATTTTCGAAGGTGAAATGTTTGATATCTTGATGGCATTTGATATGTTTGGACATCAAAAGATGCTTGAGACAATTATTGAATAGGTAAATAATACCCATATATGTACACAAACAGACATGTCTTGTTATTTTCTCCGCCGATTTTTGACATACCATCAAGCATTGGATGAAGATGATATAGCCACCCACTGAAATTTTAAAAGAATTCACTGGGATTGGCCTATGTTCAACGATTCAAATCACTATCCCTTGTTTTTCTCTATGAATTATGTTTTGTTTTGTTTCAACGGCTAAAAGTGTCAGATGGGAATGCATCTACGAATTCTAAACAAAGTCTCGCTTTCTATGAAGTCTAAAATACTGTCAGATATCTATTTCGGGGTTTGAATGATGTAGTAAAACTCATAGTTGCAATGCAACATTTTGTAACTTCTTAATGTATCAGCAGGATGATAATTCTAATCGCATTAATTCAGCATAATTTCAGTGCCGAAAAAATCACCACCTGAAGTCATGTGATGACAAATTCTCCTTAACGGTGTCACAACATCCAATTAGAACTTTAGAAATCATTTTCATAATTGTGATGCAATCCGTAGCGTGCCGTTCTATAAATGGCATCAATGTTGTGACATTTTAATTATTCATCTTTGCATAGTTTTTGCTTAAAATTCATCTTTTAGGATTTTATCTTTATTGCAGAAAACTATTGCACTTTTCCCCAATTAAAAGATATTTGATAACAAAACAGGTGATCCACTGATGAGCATTCGACCAATTCTTCACACAGAAAATCTAATGCTGGCCTCTCACGAAACTCGTCAAGAAATCCAAATAGCTCCAAACAACGCTCCGAAGCCCTACTAAACTTTATCTGAAGAATCTCCCAATTACCATCCGTAGCATGACCTTGCACATATTATGATGCGAAACTCGAACAGACTTGGTTAGATTTGTGTGGTGCTTGAACTGGACCTGGCTGGTCCCATGGATGATGTTCAGCATCGTAGTCAGTGATGTTGCAGACTTAGCGCTGAGGAACTTTACAAGGCAGATACACATAGCAATAGCCATGCACCATTTGAACAAAGCATAATGACTTATTGTGGTCATGAACACATTTTCATGTTGAGCAGATCGGACTATACAATAATTAGTCTATGGGTCAGATCAGTTTTGTGTTCACAATCATCTGATAACTTTTAGCTGCTCACAATCTGACCGTCTTTAAAGACAACATTGTAAAACCGGAACCCGAAAGAGAAAATGACTGTTCGACAAAAGTTACAAACAGCAAATTAGTCGGAATGAGATCAGAATTTGTGCAACAACTGTTATAGAACAACACGTGAGATATTGAGGAATGCAGAAATGAACAGATGGTACATGAAAAAACTTCCATACAGTGAAGACATTATGAAGGTGACGATCTTCGTATGTGTATAGCAGAAGTTTATCGGTTCCTGTCGAGAATTGACAGAATAGATTGGAATTAATGGGATGGATGATGTCAGGCAGATATTCGACTTTTAGGGAGAAATTGCAATTTATCGGAAAACAAATTAGAAAATGCGTTGTTATTAATATTTCAATGCATCAAATATGATGATTGAATGGAATTTTTTTATTGATGAAGACAGTTTGACCTTCCTACTGCGCCATTAAAAAGTCACGTATTCTGAGCACATATAGATAAAATGTCTCGGGTAGGCCTACGATATGTAAAACGGCCAAATCCGTCACTTCATCAAAATGCAACGTAATAACAGTTTGTCCAAAATTTCATGTGATAAACAAAGAGATCCTTTGGTGGAGTGATCATTGCCCACAAACATGTGACATAAAAAAAGCATTCCTCGAACATGGTGACGTTTTTTTACACATGTGACATCTTCCTCGATCAGTTCAATGTGCGCTGGCAGCAGGCAAGTGGTCATCGCCTTGCTTGTAGAGACTTCACGCCACACAACTCCATTGCTATTCGCACAGAAGCTTGGAATCTTGACTGCAAGGAACGTCGGCGAAGTTGAGGCTTCATCAGAGTTTCTGACAACTCTTTCAGAAAGTCTGCGTCTCACGAGATTGTCGCGATTCAATTCTGGATTATTCATCATCCATATGACGAAGATGTTTCAGCATTCCACATTCAACATGTTTGTGAAAAGTTATGTAGGGCATTTGTGCGTTTGACGATTACAACTGTAGGTGCTCGTACGTGGTCATGCTGATGGTGTCCACAGCACCCTCCTTTGAGTTGCAGTCCTAAATCAATATCGGCTTCCTCAGCTCTCCATCTGAGATGCTGGCATAACGGTGCACGGAAGAAAGTAAATTAACAGCTCTCCTTTTCATCGGAACGTAAGAGCATGTGCTAGCTTTTCGGTGAAACCAAAGATGGAAGAATGAACTTCACATAGAGAACTTCTTTGAAAATACGGTGGAATTCCGGCTTGTTGCTGGACAAAGTTCTCACCAAAGTAAGTCACATGCACCTGGTTAACGAGAACGTAGTGCAACGCTGCTTTGCCAGCTTGTGACAACCATAAAGAAAAGAAAAATGAAATGATTTGAACTAATGGATAAAAAAAGAAGAAAAGTTTAACACCCGAGATAATTTGTCTCTCTGTGCGCAGTAGAAGCGTTAAATGCACAATTAAGATATTTAATAAGAAGATTACAATATTCATAATTTCAAGTATTTCCGATTACTTTGTTCGATGTCTATGGTTTAAAAAAATGACCATGACGTGATTTAGAGACTCAGATTTCTAAAACAATTTAGAAATATCGAAATTTGAGGCTTTCCTTGAAAGTTATAATGCGAAATGTCTGAAAACGGCAAGGGTCAAACATTTGATGACAGCACTCATCAAAACAATTCATTAAGATGACCTTCTAACTGTGTGATATCAAACGAATCCAGGTATATGTCGCTATACACCAATATTCGAACTGAATACTCATCGAGGCTTCTGGGAGACTTTGCTAGGCCTGTACTTGCAACTCTGCTAAGATTCAAGCTGTACCTTATAGAAAATTTACTTGCTACTCTTCTTCTGAGGGGACGTTCAGTAGCCTTAAGATACATTTCTGATTTCGTTTTTCCGACCAGAAATTTAGCACAATTTTGATTGAGGAAAGTAATATCGCAACACAGGCTATGTATTGGGTTCATGCATTGTTCCCGCAATTTCAGTAAATTTACTATTTGCAATTGGGTGCATCATTTTTCTCTGCAGGTTTTGCGGAAATTCTCCAATTGTTGTCAAAAGATGTATTAATCAATCTTTCGATGACGTTAGCAGCATAGATGACTAAGATGTGTTGCTGATGACATCGTAAGCTTGATCAATACAACACATTTCATCAACAATTGGAGAATTTCCGCAAAGCCTGCAGAGAGAAAAACATTGTTTGTGTATGATTCAAATAAACTTTCCCGGTTGCATTTTGTAAGATTTCTGCTGGTGAATGTCTGCGGTAACACTGAACATAAATTGTCGGCGCATTGAACTTGCTATCAAGTCTTGCCTTTTGACCTGAAAACCCCATTATTGTTTTCAATGAATTATTTCTAACATAATTTGACGCAGGACCCTTTCCAGGGAGCAACTTTCCGTAGCCGATGTCATTACAGCCGTCGCATGATGCAATAAGGGATATGTGTATGTTCGAAGGAAACGGAATGGCGTTGATAAATTGACTTCACCGCAGCCACAAAGTTCATGTTTTCAGCGGCTGAACTCTGGAGACATGGGTCTAGACTGCTATCAATTCCAATATTGCTCGTCATCTTCCACTTCGAATTAGATAATGATGGAGGAGACACGTCCTACCATCTGCATCCTTCAAAATTCGATACCGAACGCGAGAAGGATGACATCTCAATTTTCACAGAATTTTCTTTTTGAGAGAGCGCTAGAACAGTAGAACAATTCAAACATTCTCTGATTCACTGAATGAAATGTAGTTTATTCGAATGTACAACCTGTAATTTGACTGAATTTCGTGATAGAAGTTAACTGATATTTTAATGGAGTAGATATTGTTTCCATAGAACAACACTGCATCTTCCTACGCAGAAGTCGCACCCATAAATTGCTTCTTGTCGATATTCGGCATTACCATACCGCCTATAAATTCTCCAGACCGCTTCAGTCATTTTCAAGTTCATTTTTAATGATACATATTGGGTCGCTATTAATTGTAAAGAATAAAGCTGTAATGATGATTCACCTGAGCTTTGTTTATATGACACTTTTTCTCATATCGATTAAAGCGAAAAGTCGGATTTCTATGCATGCAGTAGTTAAGGTGCACTTACACGTGCAACTTTATGCGCTGACACTTTTCGTCAGATGAGTCAGAAAAGATTGGACAATTAATGGTAGCAAAGGCTTGCATTCAATAATCATTCCTTGTGCGTCACCAGACAATAGCACTGTGCTAGCAAGAAGTGGAAGCAAAAGTTAAACATGGTGCAACTCAATCTGCCATTCTTTACTGACAAAAGAGGATGATAAGCTGACGGGATCTATGAATGCATTTCTTTATCACCATTCACTAAATTGCTATTGTCTATTGAGGCACGAAGACCGATTATTGAATACAAGCCTTTGCTTCCATTGTTTGTCCATTCCTTACTGACTCATCATGGATCGAAAAGTGTCAGCAATCAACATCACGTGCAAACGCACCCTCGTATTCTGTTATTTTATCATAACATCATATTTAAAGGGAAATGAGAAATGAGAATTACGGTGAATATTCACAACGTAGACTGACAACGTGACGGTGCACAACAATTGTCATCCACTAGAAAGACGCCATTATTTAAGTACCGTATCCATGACAACGCTCGTTCTCGGCACAATGCTACTAACACTGTCTCATGTCCGGTCTAGTCCTTCAATATTATAATGTTGAATGTCTATCAATCAAACGAAAATGACTGCAACATGACCCCGATTACCTAATGCCGTATACAGGCACCTCTCAATATCATTCAAAGGAAATTAAAAAATTGTTGTCATGCTCCGCATTGTCACGCGGGTTCAAACATTTTCTGATGCACAGCAGCTTGCAAAGATATGGAATTGTAAAAGAATCAAACTTCCATTCAGTTCCATCAGTCGTTCCGGATTACGTAATTGATCAATCTCCCTTATCATCTTGTTCAAGTTATCATGCAACGCACTACTGCAAATTCGATCATGTACCTCCTTCTGGAATTCACACATTTTGTTAATATAATTATAATAATTAAGCGGTGAACGCTTACATAAAATGAGAAATACAAAAAAACGGCCCGTAAAATCTGACAAATCGAGAAATAAGCGTGATAAAAGAGAAACAGTAAGAAGTTATAGAGGTCTAGCAAACCGAATAAACGACGAACTATATCGCTCGCATATGGAGGTCTAACATGCAGAGGATTGCGAGCGGTTGGAGTTCTTTCGCAGAAGATTGACCTGAGAGGATGGGATCTGCTACTATTGATTGCCTCGAAAAGGCGACGGCAGGTCTTCTCCCTGGCATTTAAGATGTCACAATTTGGAGAGATACCCATGCTTCTAATGGCTCTCTTTTCGAGCGAAGCAATTTTCGTATTAAGGTAATGAGGCATGTTACAAAACACGGAGTTGGCATATAATACAATAGGACGAATGTAACAAGATAATAACAAAACATCTGGTGAGCAACCTCATCTTCGAAAATTATACAAAATGTGCATGCGTCTTGTACTCGTCAAGACGCGGCATTACAACAAGGGGACAAAAACACAATTGCTCCCTTCGTCCCTTCTTGTCCCCTAATTGATATTGCAATCGGCCGACAGTTAGTTCGTTAATAGGAATCTAAATTTTGAAGATCCGGGGACAAACGTGGCCCCTGCCAAACCTTTACTTGTCTCCTCAGTCGTTCGGAGAGATATATTGAGAAAAGAAGTTGATAAGTAAATTTTATGTGAAAAGAAGTTATGATGTAATGACAGTTTGGGGATCTCTTTAATTGCTTAAAACGATGAAATACATGTCATAGATAATTTCAGATTTGACTTCGTGCATGATGTTGAGCGGAATGGAGTGAGAACAATGTATTTATTCAACTTCTCTTGATGAGCTGGGACTTTGTTCATAGGAAAATAATGTCAGACGTCATGCAACGTCATGGTGCTTTTGTTGACTGAAAAAGCACGTCACCACCTCACCGACCCTTTTCGCAAATTTATCCCAAACTTTTTCCCGGGCGAATTTTTGTCTTGATTTTTTTCTTATTTTCAAAATGTTGCTAGTTCATTTGCACCGCACGCATGTCACTCAGGCTATCTACTACTCACTGCACGCATGCCTCGACAAATGTTAGTAAGACAAGCCATACGACCAGATTTCTCCGTAGATCTAGCAACATTGACACAGATTAGCGCTTAAACTAACAGTTGAAATTACCATTGATCAACGGACTGTTGGATTCGTCGGATTTCCTTATCTTTCTTACTTTTTCGTTTTCTTCAAGTAGATCGAACTAAAATGAACAACAGCTGTTTGGTGAGGGTAATTTCAGTTAATTTTTTTAGCTCATTTAGTTAACTCATTTAGTTAAAGTACTCACATTTGCAAGTGTTACGTCACAATCTTTCGGCACCGATGTAGGGTGAATAAGTAATTGGAAGCTCTCATACTGACGAAAATGAATAATTCTACGATTTCCTCCTCGCTGATATTGAAAAGGAAGAAAACATTGACGATTCCTCTTTTACAACTGAATTCAACATAGCAAATTGATCTGGCTGTAAAGCTCCGCAGACATCACAATCAGATTGACGCTGAATCTCAGAATAAAGGTCAGATTTGAACACTTCGATTTTAGTGTGACATAATATCTCAATTAACTTGTAATTTCCTACATTTCATGCATTAATTAACTGTTCAGGTTGACACTTGTCGTCATCTAATCCTCCACAAAATGATAGATTATACTTCAGAGTAATTATGCATTGAAGTCGAAACTGTTCGTCAAGCAAGAATATTAAAGTTCACGCACTTTATTTCTGTACCAATGATTTTCATGAGAATATTTTCAAGTGAAACCCGATCAAAATTGCTCTGATTAGTTTCACTCACTGGTGCTGTGGTATTCTCATTTACATCTCTTTGACGAGGCAGCAAAAGAAGCTTCTCTCACAGATGCTGTGACCATAGAAGTTGAATATCAAAGCTATCGAAATCTAGTGAGGATATAATATAACTATCTCAGGACTGTCTGTAGTCCTTATTTTTTGAAGCTTTCTGATTGGGGATTCCAAGATCTCGGAAAATTAAAATCCCGGATCCAGAGATGAGAAATAGTAAGTAAGGTTTTAGAACATGCATGCGTTTAATAACATGAGTAAGATAATAAATACACGTATAGGTCTCGGCTTTTGGAAATCCCTTGAAGAAATTCGGGATTACCAAACATCTGGCATAATTGCATCGGGATTGACAAAACTTAGAGTATATTGCAAGTTTAGTACAACAGCAATTGTTAAGAGCACGTTGAGAGTAACAGACAGAACAGGCAAAATCCTGACTTTTGGTGATGCCGAATTTTCTGGAGTGAATTACCGGCCCGGAATTACATATTTCCAAATCCCCAAGAGGACTACAAATTCCAAGCAGGATTGGAAAACAGTGGATATGCCCTTTTCTAGTGATGTAAATAGCAACGGCTAAATGAGAAGAACTCTTTCTGCTTATCTCTGTGATCCTTAGCAAGGTTTGCTATGTGTTCACCTGTGAAGTGTTGAAGATGCGAGTTTGCTTATGTAATTATGAATTTATACTCGCCCAACATCCGGAGTTACAAATCAAAGACAATCACAGAATTATTCAACTATCTGCATTTGCTTTACGAAACTAGGATCGATAAATTTGCTATCAGATGAGTTTGATACTGCTGACTGTGCTTGATTTTGATTTGTAACTTAAAACTTATATTTTGATGCGAATTTGCACTTCTCTTGTTATTATTAAGAAGTTTATAGTTCCGCTTTAACTTGTTAATTTATACTACTTTATCATTATTATTGCTCCAGCTTTGCACAACGCTTACAAATTAAATTAATAAAAATTACAGGCAAAAATATTCTATGAAAGTGTGCATGTTAAACAAAAAAATAATTAAATTAAATTATGCTTCAATTTTTATCAAAATTTCAGCAGTGCAATATCAACTGATAATTATACATTAATAGCATGTCAGAGTAACAGAGTTGGACAAGTTTCCCCTTTGTTAACGAATTTAGAGCCATGACCTTCTACTTTAATAGATGCTAAATCTAACTTACATCCAAAATTATAATTCAAAATGACACTTTCTCTGCCATGAACTCCACTTTCGTGATATATGCGACGAATGATTCCTATTCACAGTTGGAATGTTTCTCCAATATATGAGCGGAAATGAAGACATTTATGAAAGGTCCTCTCTCCGATTTCGATCTAAAAATTCGCAACTTGTCGAAATCGTTTAAGATCAACAGTATTGTCAAATTCTTTCTCACCATTTTTAATTCGACAACTCAAATAGAAATAACCAATATTTGGCTGCGAACACATGGGAACATTCCAGCAGATTAATGACTTGATCTGCCAAATAGTGGTCATTCAATACGTGTAAGTCTTGATGAATTATGCAAATCTCTCACCTGGGACGCAAAAGGATAGTTGTGAATTCCCAAGCTGATGAATTCTCGCATTTTGCATGACACGAACAGAACTGCCACACATATACGCATTATCAACCTTAAAATTGTCTATTTTCATCGTAAATCTCACAGCCGTTGATGTAAGCAGATAGTAATGAAGAAGGCCGCGAGAAAACCAATTGAAATGACTCGACAACGACACCAATGAGAACAGTCGCGAAAAATACAGTAAATCAATTACAATGCCAAAATCGAGAAAATTCGCTCAATTGAATTGAATAACTGGAAATTTCTGTAATTGACATGAAATTGCCGGTTTTGGACTATGAAACCTGCACTATGTTGTGAGATTTCTATGTCTATCATGTGGCAATGGTCTTCTGTGCCATAGAAATTGATAGCAAAAAATCTCCAGAAAGGAAGTCAAGCTTCATGCAATGAAGATGTATTACCTTTCAAATGACAGCCTGAATCGTCGATTTGGACTGATCATTTGAAAGGTAATATAATTATGCATTGTTACTGAACCTAAAATCTGTGACATCAAAAATCCAAGATTTTGATCTGCAAAAGACTCAAATCTATGATAGTTTCTACATAGCCCATGCAGCTCAGAACATTCAAGTATGTCAAGCTTGAGATATCTACGAGTCTAAATTGTGAACCATAGGAATCACCTCAATGTCATTTTCACTGGGAATGTGAAGCTGGACGGTGAGATGCTCCTACCTCAATGTTATTACATTGCAAATTAGGTGACCTTAATCATGACAATTAAGGCCGTCTAATTTGAAATTAGAGATGTATAAACGACTTTCATAGAAAAATGAGAGGTGAAATATCGGCTGACAACCTTACTTATTCAGGAACAATGCACAATAGTGCCACAAAAATCTCACGCTTGCTTGCGTTTAGATGCACTTGTCAACGACTGCATCATTGGATTATAATCGATCGTATGTGAATTCTAACCTCATTGGTCACTCATGCTTAGCTAAGTTCCCTCGGCTGTGCCGCGACCTTGAGCCAATGCCTGTTCAATACTGCAAATTGTAGAGCACGAAAGCTGGCTAATTTTGACTACGAACACGAACTACAAAACGAGATTAACACGCACCACAGTCTGGTTCATCGATTACGAAAGCAAGTCGCTTTCAACATTGCCTTCGTGCATTTTGTTATTCATGTTCTGTGTATCGATTTCGTAAGTGTCTCTGGAATTGTGCACTTTACAGTGTAGATAACTTCAGATAAGCAATTTATTTCTATGCTGTGCGGCATTTACTGTACGGGCAACATATCTGAAGTCGTTAACAATGCGACTATAGCTTTTTTTCTGAAAAATGTTTCGTGTTAGTTGGCTAGTTATTCATATTGTCAAAACAAATAACTCATTTCGGACGTGTACAGATTAATTATTATTAGGACTGGCACTTTCAGGCACTAAAAAGTTAATATAAAGCAGACGAAAGGCAGTAAAAGCAGACGATAAAGGTCAATAAAAATTCAACTGTTTAACAAAGGAAATCATCTTACTTGAAGTTACAAACATGCAGGAAATCATGACATCGTCTTCCGATTTTCAAAAGAAAAACGAAACAGAAACAATTGTAAACCAGCTACATGAGCGATGTTGCAATAAATTTCTATTCTTCATCGGACAACTCTTCAAAAATTCTGTCCCAAAATGAAAACAGAAGACGTCTCCATTTATTTACACTGAATAAAGCTGACATTAGAAAGAGGAAGAAAATCACTCTGTGCGTCAATCTCTTTGACATAAAGTAGTTAACATTTCAATTTGCTGGAAGATGTGGAGATTTGCACTTTGAAATGACATTTTTACACTTTTATCTCACGGATCAAATTGTTTTCATAACTCTGTTATACTTCTGCAGGTTTCTGCTGCTTTGTGTCAATAGAGAATCTGCAGAAGACAGTGAGAAAGAATAAATTCAACCAAGCTGGCAAGATAAATAATTATGTAGAAAGGCCTATAAGTGCGTGTGCTTTGAATCAAGCTTCAAGAACTATGATCTTAATGGTAGACATGATAATCACGGTAGGCGGATAACACTCTAGACCTAAAGACATGTGGCCAGTCTCACAATGCAACAATAGAAGTTCACCGTTCTCCCCTTGGACGGTCTCCCCTTCTCGGATAATCGGGTAGCTGGGAATGACCCCTAAGTTAGTTGATTCATCTTGTTTTCTTCTTGATTATTGTACTACGAACTGTCTTATGGACGCTACTAAATGTAGCGAACTTTTCTGGTTGTCAGTAGTACGTTAAAATATTAACCTTACACAAGAGAAAAGGATAAAATCCTTTGGTTGATGCTATCTTGTAAATAAATAGTTTTGCATATCTGCCATAACTTTCTTATACCATGGCCAGATTTGATCTCTTTATGTGCACGTAGAACAAAGCAAGACTCTTTAAATCGCTATGTTTTAGATAGTTTTCATATGTTCCACCAAAGAGATCAAACGGTTTGCCATGGCATATAGTTGCAGGTTATATGTAAAATTAGTAGGCCTATTTATACAGAAAATTGTATGACAATTATTGTGCATCAATTAATTTGATAATTCGGATGAATATTTCTGTTGGGTCCAGCCAAATTTACATCTCTTAATCAAGGTTTTAAGTTTCTAGTTTTTTCAGATCAAACGATTTCGTGCAGAAGAAGTTTGATAGCGCAATTGAAGTTTAAATGCACAATTAGTCAAGTTAATTAAATCGTTTTTGTCATTCTAATTCTGTCACTCCAATCTGCTTCATTCAATCTGAATCCACAGATTCCTGAAATCATTCAATCTACATCCGCGAGCTTGTGTTAGTTCGGGTTTATGTCCGATTACAACCGTAAAACTTAGATACTGCCATTTGATGCAAATGAAGTTTGTAACGTGTTTGCAAGGCTGCAACCAATGAATATACATGAATTCATAACATGACAAGGATAACAGCGAATAACAAAGCAATAACAATGATCAAAAGCAGCTGTTCACCACTAAAACCTAGGGTTTGATTTAATCTGGGAGTTTTGTCATTTATCAACAAAGCTTCTACTACACGAGTTTCAAATTCGAATCAATATTTGTTTTTCGGTTAAATACAGAGGGTGTAGAGAATTTGGAACTCTTATAGGGGATAAATTATGCAACGAATAAAGATGAATGGGAGGATACCAGGTTTTTGATATCTCCGCTTGTATGTAAAACATCCATAAAATTCCGACGCAAACTTGTCAAAGTATTTAAGAAATTGGACCATGATGTTAAAATAATTTTCAACACTTGTAGAACAGGACAGTGCTTTAGTTTGAAAGATAAAACGCACAAGCTGCAATCATGCATTGTGTGTAATTTTGAATGTCGGTTTGATCCTGACACCCAATACTTGGGACAAGCGAAACGCAGATTACATCAAATAATAAAAGAACATATAAGAGGTAACTCAGCTGCAAGTAGCCATCTGAACATATGTCCAAGCTGTAGTGATGACATTAATAATTGTTTTTTTGTTAAATACACAGGACGTAGTGAATTTGAAACTCGTATAGTAGAAGATTAATTAGTAGTGGTAGAAGCTTTAATCTACTGAAACTCCTAGACCAGGGGTGCGCAACCTTTTACATTTTTCGGCCGCCATTTCGAAGGTCTAAAGAATCACGGCCGCACATAATATGTGTGCAGACAACTAGGTCAATAGCCAATCCTTCTTATATTCCATCACTCAAATTAGCTTTCCCTGATGAATGACACAGTGAAAATCGCATAAAGGCCTACTTCGTAAAGAATGAGTTAGTAAGTTGACCCATACACGACCGACGGTCATTTTTGACCCGAAAAGATTTTAAGCTTAAAGTGTTATCAGCACTTGAAAAGTTGAAGGCATGTTTTTGTAAGGGCAACCGAAGGAGAAAACACTTTACTAAGCTATTGTAATAATTCATAAAGAAATCACGAGCCATACAAAATTCATTCATCCATTCATCACAGGGCCGGTGATCTAGCAGGCATCCTTATTCAGGCCATGTAATTGAAGCTAACGCGCGCGAACAATTCGAGTAAACTACAATTGTCCCTTTTGTTTCTTTTAGCTGATGACTGTAGCCATGAATGCATATGAATGTAACTTCGCTTAAATAGTCTATTTATGAGTTATCGAACTGCTTGAACGCCTTCATCGCGCCTGCGGGTGCGCATTTTTCCAAGCAGCATGGGCATAAAGGTGTTCGACAGTTACAAGGTGACTAGCATGCTACTAGAGTTCCGATTGTTTTTCGATTGCCTTGAACTCCGGATGCATTTGCAGTATACATGTACAATGTTCTTTTTCATTTACTTTTCATTGTCACGGCCGCACTTTGCCTCTGCAACGGCCGCAGGATGCGCACCCCTGTCCTAGATTATATCAAACCCTAGGTCTTAATGGCAAATTTCTTTTCTTAAGGGTATTCGAGTAATTGTTTTTGATCATTGTTATTGTTTTCCTGTAATTACTATAGCAATGTTTAGACACCCAGTATGAAATTCGGTCACATGACAGAGCTCCGAAGATTGATGAGATCACTTCGAGGTGCACAGGAGCAAGAAACGTCTTATATTCGATGGGATTTCGATACATCATTTATCTCCGAATCTCAGTTTCCTCTAAACCATCTGTCATCACATGGGGAATGTGTGTCTTCTTACATCGATTCACTACATTTCCAACATTCTTGATAGATGTCGATAAAAAGCGAATCTCTGTGAATACTGTGACAGATTGAAGAAATCATAGAAATCAAAGAGAATGAACCGACTAGTGCTTGAAATATCATTGATTCATGTGAAGCAGACGGTGTAGTCAGATATCACTTCTTCCTCATCACTTATACTTCTCTAATTAAGTTATTCCTTGATAATATTGTACACGTATCACTGTAAACCGCTGGATACGAAAATTACATACAAACATATACCAAAATCACATACAATTTGAAACTAACATCTGATACGAGATTCTCGCATGTTTACAGAGATTTGGTATGTTTTTCATACGAATTCTCACTTACTTTCGTATGTGATTGGTATGTAGTGATACGAACTATTCTATCTGTGATTGGCTGTTTTACAATTAAATGCGAATTGTTGGTATGTTTTATATACAAAACCCGACGCAACTTCGTCCTCATTGGTATGTGTTTAGTATGAAGAGCTTTAAGTCACATGGAAAAAATTAAGTTATATTACATACTACTGTCAAATAACATTTTTCCAGTAATACCAGTCGTGAATATTTCTTTGTGAAAGTGGTATTTATGTAGATTGGAATTATTATTAAAGGAACGCCGCATGTTATGGTTGATACTTGTCTTATGGCATTCACAAGACTCATAATTAGCTCACTTCCATGAACTAAGTTGATAAACATCATTTAAATAATACGATAACTATCGAGCAACCATGTTGACTTATATATCTCAAACATAACTATTTTTGCGTACATGAATTATAATGTGTTTTTATTTCGGATTGATAATATGCTTAGTTCCTAAATTACATAATGCATAATTGTTGATGGTTGAATACGTATTGGCTATCCATGAAATGCCTTAGACTTACATGTATTAAAATCGAATTCAGTATTGTACTATTTGACTATTAAATGTCATTATCTTACTACATACAAAACAGTAGTAACATTAGTGAGATCTTTATTGACAAAAGGCCTTAAATCCACATATATTAGAAATCATTGATGCTTTCCTTTAACATTGTGCTGGTATTGCTTTAGTATGTAAAGCATACCACATTTGAAAAAGCATACGAGAAGAATACAAATATATACCAAGAGAATACAGAAATATACCAAAAATATTTTGGTATGCATCCTTCGTATGTGATTGGTATTGAGCGATTTACAGTGTTGTAGTAATATGAACACAGGATGGAGGCTGTTGTCACCCACTATATTTGCAAACCCACTGCTCTACACTGTAAACTGCATACTCCTAAAGCAAGCCACTAATGAAGAATACTTGGGGCCCCTGAATGCCAGCAAGATTCAATGTCGAGCAACATTAGGGGCTTTGGAATATGATTCTCCAGAACATCTTCAATTATCTTGATACAACTTACGACAGCGTCGTAGCATTATGGGTTAATCCGTAGAATTTAGCACCCTTACTTCTATTGCTGTGATACAACTCCGAAATTCACAGACGTTTACAGCAATGGAAGGTATTATTAGGACCGCACGGTTTGAAGTGTACGACTATCGGTCCACAATATACACAATTCCACAAGAAAGTGATGGGTGACATAGATATCCACATTGTCATCACGAATCAGGGACAATAGACGCAAGCTAGGGACCTGCGAATCGGTAAACTTTGAGTCGAATCATTGAAAATTTCCATTGGCGTAGAATTGCTTTTTGATTTATGGTTTACTTAGCTTGAATCTCGTAGATTCTTAACATGAGCAAAGAATAGGTCTTCCAAATTGCAAACAATTGAAATTCATTGACAGACGTCTTGAAATGATTTCAGTAGCAAACCGATTTGAATTTATCTCGAGTAAAAATTTCGAATCGAATCTTAAACCTTCGTGGGTCCCTAATTAAATACCTCAAACGCATTTGTAGTTGAATAAGTAGTAGACAATTTGAGGTCATAATAGACCTGAGGGTGATCAACCAGATTATATCAATTTGAAAATAGCTGATGATTAATCCTTCAAGAGGAATGATGATTATCGTTAATATTCACAAGCTACACTGACAAGGTGGCAGTCATAGAGCAAGTAACCTATATAAGTAGAGTGTCGGCTAAAAAAGTGTCTGTATACAATGAAATTATTTTATCAAAGATTCGGTTTTTACGGAGATTGCGTTTCTGTGGTCCAAAAAATTATTTGAGCAATTTTTAAACAGCTCAAGTTTTGGAAATTTATGTACTACCGACATGAAACCCTTTTATAAGTAGTATGAAACAAGTTGGATATCAAAAGGAGTATATATTTGCAACTTAATAAAGCGGAAATTAAGCTGGTAATCAAGCAAATTCCATGAACTGCATCATAATTCAAGTTCCTGCAAGTCTTGAGATATTTTGTGCTTCTTTTGGCTGAGATGTCATGTTTTAATTCAATTTTCAGTGGCAGGATTTTATGATTCACAAGGCGTCATTTTTTAAATATGAAAAGTAATGTGGACCCATTAACATATTTTAAAGTAAATTATGATAACCTTCCGTGATTATGATGTTTTCCTTTTTCAGTGGCACTTTGTAATATGACCAAGCTTAAGAAAATAATCTGATTACAATATTGCTGAGGTTTTAGTGAAGGCAACTCATCAAATTGCTAATTTAACAAACTATATTAGCTCTCCAAATCGACATGACATGGAGGATTTGTAAATTACTTTTCTTTCTTCTGTATTGCTATCATGATCAGTCAAATTCGTATAAATTTCTTTTAAAGTAAAAGTTTTGCATATCTCACTATTGGTACATGGGTCTCAACTCGTGTCCATTTAATGAAATCGAAACTGCAAGCACATTGGGGATATAATAAATGCTGATTTGCTACTCTACCTAACATCCATACATGGTGCCAGTAACTGATCATGACAGTCACTGGTAGCTGACATTCTTAAGGTGTCGTTGATATGGCAGCTCGTTTCCAAGACGTGATGTTGCAGGATTTCTATATTTTTAATGGATTACTTGACAGCTCTTCAAAAAAGATATAAGATATGTTCAGAACACTGAGATAAATTGATTTGTCTGCGTGTTTGGGCCTAGAGATGACTTTCCTCAATACTGATGGTCACGGTCAGAACTAGTCTCGAGGGGCAAGAAGATCAATTTTCCATTGAAAGTAGTGCAAATTCAAGCCTGAATTCTGACAAGCCAGAGGATTGAAAGTGTATTAAACCGACACAGTCAGCAAGTTAACATGGTGAAGAGTCCAGCAGTGTGAATGATATTTCCATTTGACGAATTTGTCATGGAGGAAAATTGAGTTAAAGATAAATAGGCTACTTTTCACTTAATAGTCTGCCTGAAATCTGACCGTTGAGGATAGTGTGTTACTTCTGCAATTCGCGCGTAGTCAATCACGAAGTCAAAGACAGACAAATATCTATATCAATTTCAGCTTCATTTTGATAGGACTCCGACTGGGGGGGGGGGAGTTGATAAGATTCCGGCTTTTGATAGGAATCCCATTCCGACTCCGAGTGGCAATTATATAAAGCCTAGTTTTTTTTGAAAAAATTGGAGCCTACAGCATAGATCATTATAGGCTTACCTGAACCTATTTTTTAGAGATCATTGCTGCATTAAATATCAATTGTTTCCGATGAAAGTTGATCAAATGTCGCTTTAAGTTGGATGCATACGACTCAGCTCCTTCCATCTTGTTGATGTGTGCTTCACACGGTTTTTCTCCAGTCTGTATCAGGCAGAAAAATCGCTCATCCTTCTCTAAAAAAGTATGAGTACACTTTCGATTTTAACATGCGCTTTGGAGGAGCCATCACACACGATTAACGTGAGGGTAAGAGGCAATGTTCTCAAGCAAACTACTATTTTACTTTTGTCTCTGATGTGACCTTTGATGCGTATGTGTGATCGAGGCTAGGAAGGCTTGTCTTCTCTACTGAATCACCGAGTGAAAAGACAATCCCTTTTTCACTATCACGGTTCATTCCCTCAACTATTACAAGCTTTGCATGCACTGCTGTCTCTGTACTTTTGTTTGACGTAGAAAGTTGACATCAAGACAGTGACAGCTATGCACGAGGATAAATAATTTGTTTGTACTATATCTCGAGCCTAGTTATAGGCCGGAATCCGGAGTCCTATAATTTGATAGGACTCCGACTCCGACTCCACTTTCCTGGTTTAAATTCAAATGCTCATAATGTCGTGGGACCCTCATAGCTTGAAAATCTTCCTCCACAGTCCCGTGGAAAGGGCCTCATGAACATCGCTGAGACATGTTGTTTTGAAGTTGCACAGAAGCAGGAAGCAGCTGAACAGGTTGCGCAGGGAACGGCCGAACAGGCATCGCTGACTGTCATCAGAGATGAGCAGATCAAAATGATTGATTGATTAGTCGAACGACATTTGTTTTGTCCGCATACCAAGATCCGGTGGTTATCCATGATATTTTTGGCCCAATTTTTAGAAAGAGAGTAAAATGCGCAGACGTTTCCTATTCCAATTTGCGTGTCCATCAATAATCCACTCAGACAGTTGGAAGTGAGTCATCCAGCTTCTTTCATTGATGATCGATTCAAATACATTTTCACATGTGTCCTTCAATTCGAGCTATCAGTCACATCAACAACTTCTAGCAAAATTGACGTTTGTTTTTCATCTGGTTTTCATCCGAAGTACCGTATATTACAAAGATTCATCAAGTTCGTGATGCCATTAGATTCAAACGATTATGTGAACCTAGATAGCAGCGATGACTTGAATATCAAAATGAAATAAAGCCAAGGATTTTATATGATGAAAATGATGTTGAACAGAATGCGCGTCTTTGCTTAACTAGTACTTCGCAGCGCAAGATTTCAGGCCTTGATTCGTTGTCTATTTCACCAAAATATAAAAAATGATCATTGTTGATTAATAAATGTTGAATTAATGAACTTGTTCAATGAATCTCTCCCTGAATTTTCAGAAATCCTGTGTTATGAATATCATTACTAAGAGAAATCTTGTGTTAAATGATATTTACTTACCTGACGCTGGATGTTTGCAAACTGTTTCGAGCATGCCCCTTTTGGGAGTGATTTTTCGCGACGACTTGAGATGGAACCTGCATATTGACAATGTTGTTAAGAAAGCTTGCAAACGTATCTTTTTGATGTACAATCTTCGCAAGTCAGGCTGCTCTTGTAAAATTATGTTTAGTTGTTATACTGCTTTTATAAGATCTGTTTTGCTTTTTGGTTATCCATGTGTATGTGATGCTCCTGAGTACCTGCTTTTGAAACTGATTCAGGTTGAGAAACGTGTGGGTCTCGCCATGGGTTTCCTTCACTCTTTGATGTTGCTCACAAAATTTGTGAAAAATTGTTGTCTGATGTAATTAAGTATGAGCAGCATCCACTACGTGTTATGTTTCAATATGTTGCAGGCAGATGTGTTCGCTCTAAGAACCACTGACATGCGCCTTTGGCAAAAACCAAGCGTTTTAAACAATCCTTTATAAGATTTTGTAAATAGTACTTTATACTTTTTTACCCTCTTCTGTGTTTTGTGATTTCATGTATGTTGGTAACCATTGCTATTTCTTTGTCGTATAACTTTCTCGTCCTCCGTTTATTCTGTATGCGTTCACCGATTATATGCGTTCATACCAGCAGTGGGGCAATAAAGACATTATTATCATTATAAAGTGTAAGGCTAATTTAAGTTATAAATGATTGAGGTCTTGATTGAAAGAAGATGCGCATAAATAACAACTGAATTAACCCTTGCCCCAAAACTCCCGGGAGAATTTTTTGAATATCTTTCAAACCAAGCATGCCATGACCACCAGATTTTTAACAGCTTGCTTCCTACGTATTATGCAACTTTTGACAGAAGGATAATAAATTTGGCAAAATACTTTTGGCGTGAGAGCTATTTTAAGATTTGAATGTTTGCAATATTTTGGCTGATTTCGGTATACATTCACTTCCAATATATAGTACGGCATCAATTCTTGATGAAATAAATTCAGATTGCACAAAGTATTCTTCCTGTCAATGTAGAGATATTCACAAAGGCAAAATCTTTGAATTTGAAATTATGTGTTTATAAAATTACCACCTTAACCAGATCTTTCGATTAGTGTATGGTCTATTAGATTTTGTTGTCATTTTCCATTTCAAATAGTGATCTAACGGAAATTTGTTGAAAATTGGCGAGTTTTTGACCTTCACCTCAGCCCAGGAATGACCTTCGAAATAAAATTGATGCTGTTTTTCTGAATCCCCTATCAATGCCTATTGGATTGATGTGTGGATTGGCAAAATCGGTGCAATAGTTTGGGAGATCAGGAGGAGGGGGTGGGGTTAGGAAAAATTAACCCTTCACGGCGAGAGTTAATCGATTATTTTTGTTTTGAGAAAGCACAGGTTGCAGCTGACTCCACTTGTATATAATGTGTATAATTGAAAGTCATTTCTGTAGAAAACCAAAACCACATGTGAAATTCAATGAATATTTTAGAAAAGCTATAAAAGATGCCATCCACAACTGAATATGAATATTCAATGCATTTCTTCTTGTTTTAATTCTACTTGTTGTTACTACTGGAAGCATGTGCAACTTGGCTTTTTTTAAAATGATCCACAGAAGAAATGTCATTTGCATTCGGCCACTCAGGGGAAGTAGGATTGATTTGGTTGAATATAATTTTAACAGACGGAAAATAGCTGCGCGTCTTGGTGGATTTGAACCACCGACCTCTGGCATTCTAGGCCAACGCTCTACCAACTGAGCTATCGACGAGCGACAGAACGACATAAGTCCTCAATTGAAGAACCCGCGTAGGAGAATCCGATAGCTTCATCCTCCAAGACAACATAGCATTAACCGTCAAGCCAAACTACTGAAGAAAGTTATCAGTAATTCAAAGCCAGCATTATACTTTGAAACGGGGACTTAGTCCACACAAGTATTCAAAGAAAGCTGCAATGATAATTTTAATAGCTGCGCGTCTTGTGGGAACCACCGACCTCTGGCATTCTACGAGCGACAGAACGACATAAGTCTTCAATTGAAGAACCCGCGTAGGAGAATCCGATAGCTTCATCCTCCAAAACATTCAAAGCACTTTGAAAGGGACTTAGTCCACACAAGTATTCAAAGAATGATAATTTTAACAGACGGAATAGCTGCGGTGGATTATTCTAGGCCAACGCACTGAGCTATCGACGAACCCGCAGAATCCGATAGCAGACAACATAGCATTAACCGTCAAGCCAAACTACTGAAGCAAGTTATCAGTAATTCAAAGCCAGCATTATACTTTGAAACGGGGACTTAGTCCACACAAGTATTCAAAGAAAGCTGCAATGATAATTTTAACAGACGGAAAATAGCTGCGCGTCTTGGTGGATTTGAACCACCGACCTCTGGCATTCTAGGCCAACGCTCTACCAACTGAGCTATCGACGAGCGACAGAACGACATAAGTCCTCAATTGAAGAACCCGCGTAGGAGAATCCGATAGCTTCATCCTCCAAGACAACATAGCATTAACCGTCAAGCCAAACTACTGAAGCTGAAATTTTAACAGATTTGTGGTTGACAGCACTAGCAAACCGTTTCAACTACAGTTAAAGTTCACGACATATTCCCTTTACAAGGAATCAATTTGCTTGGCTTTCGATCCCGTGAATTTAAATGTTTACATTTCAATTTGCGAACAAAATGTCACTCAGGTGTCGTTCTCAAAGCAACAACATTTATTTAATTTGAAAAGTTAGCCACCAGTGCGCTGCGTGTCCTCATGAGGTGAAAGGTAATGCAAATATAGCTCTAATCTAACGTGCCGGTTCAAGAGTAAATTTCTGTTGTGAAACGTCGTCTAGAGAAAGACGATCAAGATTCAACATTGAAATTTTTTTTTATATCTGAGAAGGATTTCATTTCTAAGTATCGCCCAGATATCAATGCTTATTTAGTATGAGAAGTAGGACCTCTGAGTTATTTGTGTTTGAATTTTGTACTATGTTAATTCAGTTGTTTGTAATATTTGCCCACTGTCAGTGTGATTTCATACCCTTGAGAAAGAGACATTCGAAAATTTGGGAGTATTATATGAATTATTGACCTAAGACGTCTATGTTTTTCATTACGTCTACCATATCAACGTTGAAACCTTTAGTAATTTAGTTGGATTTTCTCATCAAGTGTTAGTTTCTGTTTGACCGTCAGTTTTATGTTCAAACAGACATGGGCAGCAGTATTGGATGCGCTGCCTGCGGCAATCGTTTACATGGATTTTTCCGAAGAAATGGCTCTTCTATGATTGAGTTGCACGTTCCAGTGATATGGTCCAAAAATGTTAGTGCAAGGGTTGTGGCCTGGTCATCATCATCGCTTCACGAGTTGTCGGGAAATGACTTTGTTGACCTCAAGTGCTTTCTGCTCAGACGATGAGGTCAGAAGTCAAGTCAAGCTGCAGACATCTCTGCACTTCAAGCTATCGCCCCTAATTCAAAAAGTACATGTCCGATTTGCACAAATTTTGGGATGTAGGTAGAAAATATTCCCACTGACGTGTGCACTAAGTTTTGTGACGATTGATTCATTTCCACATATTTTAGACAAATTTGAGAACGTGGGGGGGGGAGATAACCCATAAGTACCAATTTGACAATGACCTGCACCAATGAAACATCGTGCAGAAAATCGGATCGAAATTAAAAGGAGGACGTACGCATGAAGTACGAATAATGTCGGCAGATCTAAGGCATGGAAATGAACATTCATCAGCTTTGCATTTTGCCGAAATTCTCAAGCTTGCAGAATTTATAGCTTCATATTTGTCTTATCTTTTGCGATGATGCTGATAAATCATGCAAATAATCTTTATGAGTCAATAAATCAAAATAGTTGAGCTTCACGGTGTCATCAATGCATCTTGACTTGAAAACATTGACCTATCTCGCTCTATTATTCAAACCGTTGTTTCTAACAACTTTTCCTGGAAGTTATGCCAGCACTATCAAAAAAACCAGAGAACAGTTCGTATTCATTCAGCAGAAAGATTCTGTGGATGGATCCTGTATAACCCGTACACAGGTCTTTGATGTTGCCATGTTGATGCGGTTTCAGAGAAATATTTTTCATTTGATTGATAATTACTCGCAAATAGACTTTTCATGTTGGATAACACATTTATTTGGTCTTTGTTTCATGAAATCGGCATCGACTTGATAATATTCCATCATTTGGAATCTCTCAATTTTGTTATTCTAAGGAGGATATATTTCCGAAATTAATTCAATTCAACGATGCTAAAAGAATAAATAATGTCAGCATGGAAGACAAACAACGCCGTCACATTTTCCGGAAATATTCTGCGCCACAGTTGACTTTGTTTGTCAACAAATATAAAGTTCACAGCCATTTAGACCGTACTTCACAGCGGCAATCAGTACAGATTCTGCGACGCGAGTAGTATTCGTTCGGGCAATGACAGAGAACGCTGAATTATCGTTCACATGATTATGCAAGGTGATTTCAGTTGGCAGGGGCGACCTGTGATGTGTTCGTTAATTCTAGTTTGCAAATGCCTAGTGGTCTCACTAATGTAACCACAGAATTAGACAGGTCGTCTCTTCTTCTGTTTGACTAGAAAGGAAACATTGGAACATGTAACGTTAATGAAATGGCACTATCTGCTGACTAAATACCATAGCAGTCGAACAATGAGCAGCCAGTTCAACATTATACACGTCAAATTGTGCGATGTTTCAGTGACTGTTATCTACCGGATCACACAGCAAAGAGACGCAGTCGATGTGAAGTTCTACAGAGAAGTTTGTGAACGTTTTTTCGTGCGCCTGCTAACTTTTTTAATAATAATCGGAGGGCCCAACATTATCGAGAAAACTTTTGCACAATGAATTTTACGAATCTGAAGGAATCGTGACGATCGGAGCATTTTGAAGGATTTCAGAGCAATGCGCAAGCGACGCACGACTATTTTTCCTATCTCTACAATGTATTAAAAATTTCTTTTTGCCCACTTATTAAGTTCCTTCATGTGCTATCTGTTTGAATCAGTTTGCACTTCTAGCAAAATGATGCGGTTAAACAATCTAATTCTGTGAATGTAACACTCTACACAGTGTTCACAAGAAAATGTGTACATGACATTTGAGGAGAGACCACGAGGCATTATGTCTTTTCTGTGAAAGAAGTTCGAAGTTTTGGTAGTCGTAAAAACAATAACAATTTTGGAATCTTTGAGAATCTTGTTCAACCGATGGACACGATTGCGAATTTCTATTTCAGACTCTTTGATGCATGGCAATTTCCGGTGCACAACTTTCATACATATTTCACTAGCGCCAGGATTTTCAGAAATGCTATGAGCACTATTGTCAAACCTATAGTTATGATTGACAACTCTTGTGTTCGACCTTCCGTTTGACATCCAGAATGAAGTTGACACTGCAACCATTACGGACATAGAAATAGATTGTTTATCTGAAGTAGACTAGAATAGAAATTGACTCAAGGTTGCGGCACATTCGGGGGAACTAAGTTGGGGCATGAAGAGCCAATTAAAAGCTTAAATTTACACATGTGACTGATTCTAATCCAATGATACAGCCGTTGACAAGTGTATCTAAGTGAAAATGCGTGCGATTTATGTGCCACTATTGTGTATTGCATGAAGCTTAACTTCCATTCTAGAGGTTTTATTGTTGTCAATTTCTATGATTGCGGATGAACAAACTGATAATGAAATCACAGGATTTTCTTGTAGAAAACGTCAGTGCTGCAGATCCGTTTAGCGCGATTGAAAAGACACTTCATGGCAGCTTGTTTATAATAATATTTCTTCACATGAAGGAATATTCTTCACATAATGATATTCACATGAAGGAATATAAACTCCACAATTAGAAGGTTTATAATGCCACGAAATATCGAACACAGAATATTGTCATCCTGAATAATCTCAATATCAAGGAAAGCAGCAGCACCAGCATCAGATTCAATTTCGATAGTGAATTTTATCTCATTGTCTGATTATTCAGGACATTTAAGAATGAATGCGCAGAATCTCTATTCACAAAAATGGCAAAAATGTCGTCCGCATATCTCTTGTAGAAAACAGGCTTCTGCCTGAAACGAATTTTCTGGTAAATGTTATCTGATATCTTGTTATCATTCTTCATTTTCAGGAGTTGTCTGTTAAGACGATCGTTCTCTGAAATGACAGGATGCTTTTCGGAGAGCTGAGAAACTTTTATTCACGAAATTTCGTTTTGTCGTCAACAATGCGAGACATTTTTCCCAAATAGTTTGACTTATCATCAAAAACAATGTAGCTGCCTTTATCAGCCTTGGATATGTAGAGATCAGTATTTTAAGAAGGATTGATTAAGAAGTTTTGAGACATTTGCTGTAACCATACTGTAAGGTAATGCGTCACTGTAACTTACTGTGAGGCATTTGCTAACTAGAATTAACGAACACATCACAGGTCGCCCCTGCCAACTGAAATCACGTTACATAATCATGTGAGCGATAATTCAGCGTTCTCTGTCATTGCCCGAACGAATTCTACTAGCGTTCCGTTCTACTAGTTGCTCCGAAACGCATGGAGAAGCTCGCAGTCTGACTTCATACCACCTTGAAGCAGATATCTCAAGTCGTAAACAATGCAGCTACCTGGTGGCCTTGCTGCCATGATAGCTTTGGATTCGTTCATTAAAGCTTAGAATGCACAGACTAGACCTTGCAGTTCACCGCAAGAATACCTGCGAACAACACCGTTTTCTGCAGTTCTTTGTTTTTACATTGATTTTCGTTGAATGATGAAGTAGATCGTCATTATGCCACTAACTTCGCGTCTCTGCAGTCATTTAGAAAACACAATTAAATTAAAGCACAACATGCTGGATGGATGGATGTAAACTTAAGCAAATGCCATAATGGAAAAGTCTAGAGGAAATTAGATTATTAAATGTCCAGTTCGCAAAATACAATTTATGCCCTCATATCGAGTTGCATGCAGAAAGGCTAGTCGAGCTGAAAGTTCAGGAGACAATAAGAAATACTGAAAACTGATATTTTTATTCTTATTTTCATAAACTAAAGATTCCAACTTTGAATGACCCATTTCAACTCAGTATCAACTTCGATGTAATTATAGACAATGAACTAATAGAATAAGTTAAATGTATTCTTTTGTGATCGTCAGTTTGTGCATTTGAGAACGAAGAAATTCATCAGCCAGATTTACACTGTCCATGCTGCCTCTTTTAGTTCGAGTGGTAGATGAACATTCATGGATATCATACACCAAGCGGCCTGAAACCTGAGAGTTACACAAATCCAAGAATGACAATGAAATATGGTAACAGAACAAAGTGCAGTGAAATAACATGAATTAAAAATCGATAAAAATCAAGGATTTACGATCAGTTTGCAATTATGTACAAATTCCATTTGAATGCAAAGAAAAGGTTGTCTATATCAGAAATGCCAATAGCCTCAACAATATGCAGTGATAATTGTCCGTTGAATTGTCGAATCACTTTAAATGTGCTAGTATTCGGACCAAAAGAATATGATTGGTGATGCCTCGTAATATGTGATGCTGTTGACTTTGAGGAACGTGGGCGGGTCTTACTTGCTGTTAACCATTTTGGAACATGTTCTGACACTCTTATTTTCAAAGGCCTCCCTGTTTCCCCTACATAGCCTGCACCGCGCACGGTGCGTCTGAATGAGGTTTTGGATTAAAAAAATATATCATCGCCGAAACCAATTTTTTTGAGTTTAGTGACCCTCTAGGAATGGGAAATGAGCGAAAAGAAAATCTTTTAAAGTACAGATTTTTATTTACGGCCTATTTTCAAAATGGCAGCCATTTTTTCGTAAAAATGGTATATCTGATTATGATCACTTATTAGATCACTTATTAGGGCTTAAGGCATGCTACGTCACATGAATTAGCATTTTCTGATCACAGAATAGTAATTCATGCAATAGTTAAAATCATAAAAGGGTGCCATGTAGTTGAACTACGGTTTATAAGTAGTATGTCATGTCTTGAATAGTATTTCTTAACTTCGGAATATAATGTCGATTAAAATATGTTTTATTTGCTACTTTCGTTTGAAGGTGAATTTATCTCTATAAGACAAAGCAAAAAGTCACAAATTTTATTGAAATACACTGCACACACCTCGTGTTCAGGGTTGAGTAGTTTTCCATGTTCTAACAAAATAGACATTCGCATAAATTCAAATATTAGCTTGCACATTTCTATAGTACATATGACGCAGCATGTTGTTCATGTTGCAATGTATTCAATGGTTCCTGAGAGCCATGAATTGATTTTTGCAACATCCAAGCTTAAATCAGACGTGAAGTGTCGAAATTCATTAGTACACCAGTAAGATGGCTGCGGCAGGTGATGAAACTGCGATAGACGCCGTTGAAAGAAGACACAATGAAAATAGAAAACGCGTTTGCGCCGTTTGCTATGGCAAGGGCTCTCGGAAGCTTTCTGCTGCGGGTGTCAGGAGTATTTTGGACTTCGTCATTGATGGCTACGATCGAGAAAATCCCAACTTTCCGGAGGCCTTGTGCAATGGATGTTATTTGCTACTTTCCAAAATGCGAAACGGACATGAAGTGAGCTTACCCCTGTCTGATGATTATGATCCTCGTCGGCCGATTATCCTTCGTTCATCATCTACGTTTTCTTGCCGAATTTGTTGTGTTGCTCGAGCTGACAAACAGGACGCCTCAAGGATGAAAAAATCTTCTGGTCGTCCATCGAACAAGGAATCCATTCCAGCAGCATCGAGTTTCAAGGTATGTGGTCTTTGCTTCTCGAAACTTTATCGAGGATGTTCTCATTCAAGAGAATCTTGTCTATCAAAGCGCCAAAAGATATCCAACATTGACAATCTGTTGAACTCCCCCAGCAAAGTGACAAAACAGCGAGTTGCTAGCCGAATCATCGACGACGTGGGCACATCTCTTGCAACATCAAGTGGTAAGACCAATAATACAATGACTTTGAAATCGCCTACCCAGTTGTCGGCTGTCGATCTTTCTCACATCCAAACTGATTTGAGTTTGAGTGATAGGCAAATGTCTAAGCCTAGTAAGGATATTCGTTATGCCACCGAGTCTCGAACTGTTATTGAACCCGGGCTAAAGTCCAAACTATCCAGAGCCACCCACGAGTTCGATGACCTGTTTGCTGTGGAGGAATTGGATTTCCTCTGCCTTGCTAAAGATGAAGTGAGCGATAGATGCTCGAGATCTGCAGTTTTCTGCAAAGATGTCGATGAACTAATTGATCAAATTGTGACCAAGAGGAACTTGAGTAGAGATGATTTGCTCATTTGCATTGGTATTGATGGAGGTGGGGGTTTCTCAAGATCGGTCTATCAGTCTTTGAATTAGATGAGCAAGGTCCGACTTCTCAATCCCGCCGTTGCGTGTCTTCAGGACTAAGTTGCATGTTCAAAGACTCTGGTGTCAAGCGTTGTATGATAGTAGCATTAGTACCAGATGTTCACTAAAATTACAACAATGTCAATTTGTTGTGGATCAAAGCAGGATTAAATGCTATGCGGCACCAATTTTCCATTGCATGTGATTTGAAATTGTGCAACATGCTTCTAGGGCTCATGACACATGGAAGCAAGCACCCATGTAGCTGGTGCACTGCGGAAAAAGGCAGACTAGGAGTTATAGGTGCTCCGCGGACAATGGCTTCTCTGAGTGATCAGTTCTGGAAATATTTTGAGTCCCGTAGGGACAAACGAAATGCAATGAAATTTACTAATGTCACTCATCCGTCCATAGTGCACACATCAGATACTTCCACTCCCATTATTGAAAGCATCCCCCCTCCAGAGCTTCATCTGCTGTCTGGACACACAGCTACACTTTTTCTGGTCTTGAGAAGGAATGCAGCAGTGCAGAATTGTGGCTACGTAAATGCAATGTAGTGCGTAAGGCAATGCACGGAGGCAGCTTCACTGGAAACAGTGCCAGGAGTCTCTTGCGCAATGTCGATTTACTTGAGGCGATGTGTCCAAATAATCCCAGTGTCTTGAAATTTTGAGGGCCTTTCGTTGCTTCAATGATGTTGTGACTTCTTGCTTTGGAGCTTCCCTGCAGCCACAATTCAGGAGATACATCAGTGAGTTTCAGGCGGCATATGAACAGCTGCCTCTGAATGTGACTCCCAAGATCCACGCTATCATATTCCATGTACCAGAATTCTGTGATCACACACGAAGAGGACTCGGCCAATACAGTGAGCAATGTATTGAGTCCCTACATCACAGTTTTGCAGACACATGGAAAACTTTAAAATTTTTTAAAGTCATCCCCAGTTTTCTGATCGATTGTTGCGATCTGTTTGTGTTTATAATTCCAGACATATTTGATGAAGCATCATTTTTATGATGCTTGTCCTGTTCGTGTTTTCTGAATGAATGCATGTTTATTTCAATAAAATTTGTGACTTTTTGCTTTGTCTTATAGAGATAAATTCACCTTCAAACGAAAGTAGCAAATAAAACATATTTTAATCGACATTATATTCCGAAGTTAAGAAAAACTATTCAAGACACGACATACTACTTATAAACAGTAGTTCAACTACATGGTACCCTTTTATGATTTTAACTATTGCATGAATTACTATTCTGTGATCAGAAAATGCTAATTCATGTGACGTAGCATGCCTTAAGCCCTAATAAGTGCATCAGATATACGATTTTTACGAAAAAATGGCTGTCATTTTGAAAATAGGCCGTAAATAAAAATCTGTACTTTAAAAGATTTTCTTTTCGCTCATTTCCCATTCCTAGAGGGTCACTAAACTCAAAAAAATTGGTTTCGGCGATGATATATTTTTTTAATCCAAAACCTCATTCAGACGCACCGTGCGCAGTCGTATTTGTATAACACTGTTGAAGCTGTTATTTGTCAAATGAGTTGTGCGAAACCAAGGGATTACTTTAACATGATTACATGCTCTATCAACCATACTCACTATTTGTAAACCACCATCATTCTATATTGGCTCTTTCCAACTACATTCAAATAATGAAAAATAGACAAGACAATATATTCAAAACCATACTCACAGTTCTATTAGCTTCTTAAACGACGTTTTCGTTGATGTACTGAATGTGGAACTATATCTCCCTTTTTTGAGCATCAGGGATAACTTCTTTCTTCCTCTCTATCCTGAAAATTTCTTTATGAACCATTCTGAAAACCCATTTTGTTGCAGAATGAATATAAGACGATTGATCTCACTTGAAGATGTTGTGATGAAGAGCCTGTCATTCGAGCTCTGTTTAATACTATATATATACGAATATATATATATATACTGACGTTGAAAAACAATTTTGATCTCTGTGGATATGTACATCAAGAAAATTTTCCCAACTCTCTTCATTAAAAAGGAGATTTGAGTGCAACGTATTAAGTTGGTGAATAAATTCTTCTTTCTGATTACGTTTCATAACCACGTGAATGTCGTCGATATAGCGAACATAAGATTTCGGTTCCTTTATTTGATTAAGAGAATTTTTTCCCAAACGTCCATGAGAAAAGTGGCGGAAGAACCGCTAAGGGGCTCCCCATGGCTAGTGCTTCTTTCTGCTGCTAATCATTTATTCCATAATATTATAATCATTTCCTCCTGTTTACGGCTTCGTGTTTAAATGGCTAAATTATAATCTTCCTATTCACGTCATTTGCCTAAATATCCATGACCTAGATATGTGATGTTGTTGCTGTAAAAAATACTAAACTGCATTGAAAGTTTGCTGTTCCATTTGAGAGTTTGAAATTCAATTTTCTAGTTCATGGCCTGATTTTTTAGGTTTGTTTTTAGATTTTTTTAGGTTTGTTAAAATTTTCATTTCACAGCTATCAGAGGTAAGTATGAACTTGACAAATATACTGAACATTCTAAGTGGTTCCATAAATGTTGAATAAAGTAAAAGGTTAGGATGAACTTCAAATATTAGAAAAGAGTCACGTGGAAAGCGATCCGTTGAAAAATTCAACAAAACTTTATGTACTATTCCAGAATGTACAGAAGGAAAGTCACGAAAATTCAGACAAAAACAAACGATCTTCTAGGAATGAGAGAAAAAATTGACTGCGATAGGGTTAAACCCTTGACATGGACAAGGAAAATACTTATCAGCTGTGAGCCGACACATATTAGCTCCACAGTTTTCACTTGCATGAGCGATTAATATTTATCTTCTTTTTGTGATCGCCAATTTGTATAATAATTTGAAAATGAAGATATTCGTAAGACGAAGTTGTTGATTTACATATACACTGGTCACGTTGCCTCTTTTAGTTCGAACGGCAGACAGAATAATCATTCGTGAATATCATCCACACCAAGCGGCATTGAACATCATTTACATTTGAAACCATTTGATTTACATGAATATTCAGGCATGACAATGAAATTAATTAACAGTACACAGCTCAGTGAAATAAATCAGGTGCAATTGCTTTGACAAGTGATGGGTTTAATTACTAGAGGGATGCAAATACCACGACTACATGTAAACCGCCTGCCAAGCCATAAAAATGGTTGTCCATTCCGTCCTATTCTTTCCATGGTTGGTACTGCATTTCTAAATATGAGGATGATGCGCTATTGAAGCCAATTATTCATCACTTCTCCAAGTCTTCACTCAAAGATGTGAAAGAATTTGTTGGTAAAGTGAAAGATTTGGACGTGAATGATGATGATATTCTTACATCGTTCGACGCCTCTTCGTTATTTACGAACATACCGGTATCTGAAACTTTTGATGCGACTTGTGATGTGCAGTTTAGAGTTGAACAGTAGCCTCCAAAAATGTGAACAATTCCTTTGTGTGAAAGTGATCATCACTAGCCGCTGTTGTCCCAATGCTGGGCGAAGGCCTCTCCTTTCCTTCTCCATCGAATGCGATCTTGTGCCAGTCTCCTCCAGTTGTCGCCGATTTGGTGTAACTCGTCTCTCCACCTTGCCAATGGTAGACCCCTTTTCCTTGCTTCTTCTCGAGGTGTATACTCCGTCAGCGTCTTAGTCCATCTTTCGTCCTTGAGTCTCATCACGTGTCCAGCCCATCTCAGTTTCGACTTTTTAGCTGCTCTTCTAATGTCTCGAATTTTTGTTTGACTTCGAATGCATATGTTTGTTTTTCGATCTCTTTTTGTTATTCCCAACATCAGTCTTTCCATAGCTCTTTGAGTCACCAATAGCATTTGTTCCTAGTGCTAGTTCTAGCATTGTTCCATTTTCTTAGTAAGCGTCCACGCTTCACATCCGCATGTCATTGCTGTGCAGTATGCATTGGTTGAAGATTTTCTTCTAAAGGCAGATCCGGATTTTGTCATTTTTAAAAGTTTCGTAATGTTTTCGAAAGTTTATCCATCCTTGTTGACATCGTCTATATATTTCTGGTGTGATATTGTTATTGGGTCTCACTTCTTGTCTACTCTCGTGCCTGTCAACTTCTTCGATTTGTTGTTGATAACCAATTTTATAGAAGCAAAGTTGCTGCCAATATAAATTTTTAGACCGCTTATTTGGTTTAACATTTCTTGGATCTCGACAAAGGTATCTGCAACAAGGACTATATCATCTGCAAATTTCAAATGATTTAGTTTTTTATCGTTTATGTTTATCCCAGAGTCATTCCTGTTTAGCTTTCGAAATATGTGTTCTAATGTGGCTGCAAATAATTTCGGAGATAAGGGGTCACCTTGTCTGACTCCTCTTTCGATTCTGATCTTTAAGGTCTGCTTGTGGCCGTGCAAAGTTATTTCGCACATGGCTTCATTGTTAGTGGATTGAGGTGGTTCAATGAGGATCTTGTCAACGCATTGTTCTTTCAGAGCTTCTATCACTGATGACATTTCTACTGAGTCAAAGGCTTTTTCATGATCTACAGACGCCAAACAAAGGAATTTGGTAATCCGTTGCTTTTTCGATCAGCTGACTCATTGTATGGATATGGTCTATTGTTGAAAAGCCTTTCCTAAATCCAGCTTGTTCGACTGTCTGATTTTCCTCGATCCGATTTGAGATTCTGTTTAAAAGGATTTTTGAACAATTTGCACGGGTGGTTGAGAAGGCTGATCAGTCTATAGTTACTCAAATCTTTAGTATCACCTTTCTTGTGTAGGGAAAGTACGGTCGCGTTTGGTTCATGCTTTTGGTACGCTTGTTGATTGCAAGCAGCGGTTGAACATGCAGCAGGCAACAGTATGAAAGTAGCCTGCTAATGCTTTCTCAAAATGTACTGTTTGCTTTCAATCAGCGGTTGCACCAGCAGAAGGAAGCACTTTTCGCCACCGTTTACATGGGCGTTTGGGAAAAACTTCTCTTTGATCGAATACAGAACCCGAAATCTTATGTTCGCTATATCGATGACATTCACGCGGTCAAGAAGCGTAATTCGAAAGAAGAATTTGTTCGACAACTTCGCACTCAAATCTCCGTTTTAATGACGAGAGCGGTGTTTTCTTGTAAATCCACAGAGACAGCTAGGTGGAAAGCAAAGGAAAAATTTCGAACATTTTCATTGTTGTTCCAAGGGGTAATAACAACTTCATTTGTATTGTTACAAAACATCATCACATATCACGTTTCATGTCATATAACACTAAGAATTATCTTTAAGGCAGATTCTGTTTCCGGATAAAACATTAAGTCTTAATAGTTCGCGATTTTTTACTTCTGTATGCAGTTGAAATTGTATTTCTTCAAAACAAACCAATGCAATGCGTAGAAGCTCGATAATATGATCGCTGCGTACACAATGAAGTTCCGTTGAAAGAAACGCAGGACATGCAATGCGTAGAAGCTTGATGCTGGTGTGATAGCAGCGTACACAATGAATGAATAACAAGGTGTCGCGCGCGCACTCAATAAAAGTAGTGATTGCAAGCGTTTCAATTACCTTAATCAATAATTTGACATCGTAACTTGCTTCAAATTTCAATGGTTGCAAATTGAGTATCGATATCTACATGATATCACTTTATTCAGCTTGCAATACTAGCATTCACAGCATAATCTAAAGATCATAGAAATCTGTCTAATGGTCATGGAAATAAGGATGAGAATTGGGAATATTATAGCCTGAAAACTATCGTTCTGAAATCAATTGAATTCATAATAATAATCATGCAAAATATATAAAAACAAATTAGCCTGCGTCTACCAAAACTAATGAAATCGTCATATGAGCAATGGATAATGTAGCCAATCAATATTTTACCTTGGTTTCTGTAGGATGGCAAGTTTTATTTTGATATCATGTTGTTATGAATAGAAGAAATAGATCTCGTGCTTCTCACAGTTATTTGCCCTATTGTAGTAGGCCTACGTACGTATAGACCATGTGTTGTACTCCAATATTCTTAAATGTTTAGAGAAACTATGAAAGATAAAATCAAATGTGAAAATTATATTTTAGCCTAATTGATGCCTTAAAACTATTTTAATAAAGCCTAAATAAGTATTATTAAAACAGGGGCAACTGAAAATCGTTATCTGTGATTTTCTCGCAAACAGCTCAATCAGTATTTCCAGATATACTTTTTGAAGAACTGCTATAAAAGTATTTTTCAAAAATGCATCTCATTTTGACGTCGTATTTTGAAAGTTTAGATCGGCCTTCCGATGAACCGTGTGCAGTTAATGAAGGCATGTATTTTAATACAATACTGCTTTCCAAAGTTACACTGCGATAGCGATGACACAATAATAACATGTTTTGGAAAATGAATAAAGTAATTCAAGGAAATTAATTTTTTGACATGTTAACCTCGTGGTGAAGTAAAAAATTGAATTGATGCTGAAAAGTTAGTATCATAGAAAGGTTTGTTAAGCAACTATTCATTTATTGTCTTCAGAATACAGAAATTGATCCAGCGCAATGTCTTTGACCAAAGTGCCTGATGGAATATTTGTTATATTCATAAAGAGATGGTTCTCCCCGTGCCCGGATTCCAGTTGCAAAATTGACCAAAAAGAGAGGTAAATTTCATCAGGCACTAGATGCTTTATTAAAGTCGTGCGAGCTTTCGGCTTGCCGCCTTAATCATGCACACATAAAGTGATAGGTAAGCAAAGAAGATCGAAAACAGAATTTACACTAATAATCAATAAATCATTAAAGACAAATACTGTAAGTTAAAAGTCAAAAATGCAGGACACGCATGCTACTAAAAAGAAAATTAAAATTAGTAAGGTAAAGAAATAATAAAAAATAATTAGAGAATGTTAAGCTGCACACCTGTGCAATTATTCATAAGTTTGGAAGAGTAGTCTATGCTGTTTATGTACAACGACTCGAGTATGGACCTCTTTTGGTAGTTCTTTATGCCGGAATGAATGATTTTCCATTTGACTGTAGGCTGAGTACCTGGATGTTTGGTGATATTTGTTATATGTTTTTTGTATTCTACTAAGGTTAGGTGAATTCATTTCTGTGGGCACGAAAGGAAGCGGTGTGGAATAATTCTGTCAAAGCTATTGTAAGGTATCCCACACAGAATTGATGACTAAATAAGAAATTCTCCATACGACAATTCTCGATTTGTTTCATTGATTTCTCAATGCATTGCATTATCCGAAAAATGGAACAATATCTTCGAAGTTAGTGTATTCAGTGATTATCTATAATTAAATCAAATAGAGGACTTTTGTAGTTTCTTAATGCGTGCTTAATGCACTTCTCAAACATTTAGTCAACTATCTAGCCGAGTGGGCGACGCAGATGCGAATATCAAAAGAAGGGAAACATGATGAGGGAGGATGTATATCTGAATTACCCTCCAGCTAATATCCTTTTATTCTGGTTATGCTTCAAATATTTCAAATTGCTTTGTGTGAAACTGATTTCGTATACCGGTATTCATATTGAAACTTGTTATCAATAGAGACCCCAATAATGTATGATAAAAACGAGCAACACCTTGCCTCGAAGATGATATTATTGGTTACTCAAATAGAATTTGGGTGAGAATTATGACTGTTTCTTCTTGCTAAGAGAGACGGAAGATGAGAAAATATTTGCGTCAAGAAAAGATGAGAAATAATTATGTCTGACTGCATTGCAATTTTGATTTTGAGATCTCGTAATTGAGAAATACACTGGAATCGCGCGAGGATTTCGCACGGCGTGTCACCTAGTGAATTATCATCAATCAATCATGATTTAAGAAGAATCAAGGACATCAGTGTGCCTTGATGGTTCATTGATAACACCGCGGATTTTTCATTGATTCTTTGAGCTTTGAGTTGGCTTCTATCGCGATGTTTTACTTTGTGAAAGATAAGAGGTCGCTAGAGATTAGATTTTCTCGCCATTTTGAGTAGATGAATCTTGAAGTCAAATAGCTAGGTTATCGCAAAAACCCTTTCTTCTTCAATGCTGTTTATTTCGTATTTGCCGAATTTTTCGAAAGACGTAACGAGAGAAATCGCAATGTCCAGCCGGTGTGCGTCAGTTACACCTGAACACATTTGATGGCCTCAATCAAGCGGAGCAAATTTAAATTAACATGTAGATGCAGCACTGAGAAATGGCAAGGTTGGATCTTGGGTCTTGGGTTTAATCTTGGGGGGGGGTACCCAAGAATCTTGGGGTGCTGAACCAAGATCTTGGGTGACACCCAAGATTAAAAAATATATAGTGTAAAAAAATACAAGTGTAATACATACTTGTAGGCCTATGTAGAATTTACCCGGAAAATCAAAAAAGTCGTAGTACTTGAAATCAGTATGCTAGCACCTGCAACCAAATCAAAGAATCTAACATTTTGAGTACTTTACAATATTTGGCCTAAATGTGTATTGTTCTACACTTGATTATTGTAGTCGTTTTGAGTCAAAATGATATCTACACATGGTAATCATACATATGCCTATGTTTTACACCATCTAATAATAATTAGCCTAATTATCATTTTTGTATAGGTTACCGTTATTATATTTATAAAACCGTTAATATTATTTAGGCCTACACTGTACTTCATTTATGCTGCATATGTAAAAACTAAGTTATGATAAATGCTTAATACAATGTTAAGCTTTTTATCATTTGCTTTTATTAGCATAAACATTTAAAGCCTTGTAAAATAGGTCAAGTTCTGACAGAAAACTATAATAATACATTAATGAAATATTTGGCTATCAACATTAAATCAAAGCTGAATATCGGCCGAATATTGTAAGCCAATGACGAATATCAAGCCAAGACGATGGATAAATATGCTAATAGAAAAGTATGCTTCCTATCAACAAAATAAATTTCAAAGTCTGTCTTCAAGAATTGCCAGTTGTACATCTTTTACTGAAATCTGGTCAATCTTGGGTCAAATCTTGGGTGACACCCAAGATTATGCCCAAGATCAATGTTGGTCTTGGGTCTTGTGGGTGTACCCCAAGATTCAATCTTGGTCTTGGGTACCCAACCTTGGAAATGGAGCAATACATGTACATTTATAACACAAGAAGGACAAAGCAAAGCTAACACAATAATGAAATCAAAAGGCAACAAATATATAAAAGCAAATTAACTGATGGGCAAAAATAATCGAAAAAGAAAATAAAATAATCCAGAAAGAAAGTTCTCAATAATAATGCTAATAAATGCTAATAGACAAGGAGAAAAATAGTACTTCAAACAAACAATTGAAATAATAATGAGGATAAGCGGGAAACCAAACAGCGAATACAACGTAACTAGAAGCGTTAAACAGAAATATGTAAACACGGAACGCTAAAACCAAATTGAAATAGAATTCAAATGATTAAGATGAAACTTAATAAAGAAACAGACATAAAATATAAATAATTGAAACATACATAAATATCATAAATTGATTGCGGAAATAAAAATATTAAAAAAAGTTCATTCTTAAATCAAAAACTCCTTAATACTAAAAGAAAGGAATAATAACAAAAATTGCTAAAAAATTAGTCAAAGACAAGAACAATAGAAGCTGGAATGTTAACCGATTCGGCTGTTCGATTAAAACACGATGTCCTAGCAAATGTGCTAAGATTCCTTGAACAGTCGTTTTCGGTAGCTTCTCTCCTTGGCTATCACAGTTGGCTCATCCCAATCTGAAGTCTTTCACCAGCATGCAGAGCAACAGCAGATTTGTCAGTTTGAAATAAACAGGTTGCTCTTCAATGCTGTTTCACTCGTGTCGACAACGCATTTCCAGCATTTCTCATAGTCATATACTCATCTTATACAACCCCTTTCTACAGTTGTTTCGGAGGACAGTCATTCAGAGCATGGAGGAACTGTGATACCTTCTGCCCAGGACGGAACCGGTTTTGAACCCCACTGCGTCGAAGGAAGCCGGTGATTTTATCGGTGGTGCACTTGACGTAAGAATGTACAACTTCATCCTCGCAATTAGATTCCTCCTTCCGCGTTATGGGCTGACGCAAGAATTGTCGGGGATAACCATTGGCACATAAGTCTTTCATAATATGATCAGTCTCAACTTTCTTATCTGCTCCATTAGTAACAAGATTCTCGCAACGATTGAGCAAGCTGAATGCCACTGAGCATCTGAAGCTGCATGATGCGATTGATGGCTTCAATATTTTCCTGTATGGGTTGGTCTCCTGTGCACCAGTGGTGGGCAACGCGTGGCCCGCCGACCCATGTTGGGCGGCCCACTACCGATTGTCATATCCAAGGTGGCCCGCGGACATTATTTGAATCACTGATGTGAAAATGGCCGTATCCGACTTTGATCTTTAAAAGGCTGGAGGCTGATCTTTTGCAAAAACTAGTGACTTTTTGAGCAATATGATGGCACCAAAAATTTTGCTCGAATGCTCAAGTCATGTTCCGCTCGCAATGAATATCTTCTCAGTATGAATGTAAGGGACATAGACATCAACTGCGAGACTGCTTATTATCACATTACCAATAAGGTCATATTACTATCATTTAATAACTCAAAAAAGCGTCCGGAATTAGTTTGACCTATCAACAGTTCACTATTCATATTTTAGAATGTAAAATACAGTTTATAAAATACATGTAAAATGAAAGACAACACTTTAGTTGAATACACTGCTACTGCATACATTTGCAAATATAAATAAATATGCCATGTCTTACCACTATGTACATATCAGTTGCAGTACAACAGTCCTTATAACTACGCTCAAAAGCGCTCAATGAATGAATTTTGAACATGCGTATTTCTATTTTTCAAAATTGTGGACCTCCGTCCCAATTTGGTTGCCCACCACTGATGTACACACATGTCCCCACTGCAGATCCTTAGCGTTTGACCAAAACATTATTATCATTACTATTTTAGTTCTTTGCTTGATGTATAATAATTTTTCTCCTTTTGTATTTGCATTTATTAGCATTATTATTGAGAGCTTTCTTTCCGGATTATTTCATTTTGTTTTTCGTTTATTTTTGCCAATCAGTTAATTTGTCCTTACATATTTGGTGTATTCTGATTTCATTATTGCGTTAGTTTTGCTTTGTCCTTTTGTGCTGTGAATGTACATGTATGTCTCCATTTCTTAGTGCTGCATCTACATGTTAATTCATCTCTGCTCCGCTCACAGAATTAGATTGTTTAATCGTATCGCTTTGCTAGAAGTGCAAACTGATTCAAACAAATGGCACATGTAGGAACTTAATAAGTGGGCAAAAAGAAATTTTTAATACATTACAGAGATAGGAAAAATAGTCGTGCGTCGCTTGCGGATTGCTCTGAATTCCTTCAAAATGCTCCGATCGCCACGATTCCTTCAGATTCGAAGAATTCAGATCATTGCGCAAAAGTTTTCTCGATGATGTTGGGCCCTCCGATCATTTTAAAAAAAGTTAGCAGGCGCATGAAAAAACGTTCACAAACCTCTCTGTAGAACTTGACATCGTCTGTGTTTCTCTGCTGTGTGATCCGGTTGATAACTGTCACTGAAACTTTGCACAATTTGGCGTGTTTAATGTTGAACTGGCTGCTCATTGTTCGATTGCTATGGTATTCAGTCAGAATATTGTGCCATTTCATTAACGTTACACGTTCCAATGCTTCCCTTCTAGTCAAACAGAAGAAGAGACGACCTGTCTAATTCTGTGGCTCCGCTTGGTTGAGGCCATGAAATGTGTTCAGCTGTAACTGACGCATGCCGTCTAGACATTGCGATTTCTTCGCGTCACTTGTCCTGAAAGATGACTGACGAACAGCAGTGAAGAAACAACTGTTTTCCCGATATATCACCGATGCACAACCAATCAATTTTCAAATAGCCATAGACTCCTATTTTAGCGACTATCATAATCAGTATTAGTAGACCTTGGGGAGTCTTGAATGGCATGGTCTAGAGGAGTTGCATTTCTGTTGGCTCCTCGGTCACGTAGGAAGTGATGCCTATATTAAAATAAAAATGTTTACTTATTTTATTTCCAACCTGATTTTAATGAGATCGGCACGAAACGGATTTTCATCTCAATAGCATTTTCTAACTGCTTACAAACTGCACCATTAAGACGCCTTGGAAGATTATTGAGGACATAATTCAGCCGACATTGATCAAATATTGGCACTTGGAAAGATTAACAAGAACGACGAGATTGGTTTCAACTTCGAATTTATCGTATGAATGAAGACTGAATAAACAATTGATGTCGTAAAGAAATGCAGTCTCAGATTTATTTTCTCAGCTGACCGTATGAACTATATTCCAATTCAAATGCAATGTTCAATGGAACTCGAGTGCTCTCTGTTAAATTCAAATACTAACTATGAGTTGATTTCTATGAAATGTGCCTAAGTGGTTTAAGAAAGAACTGCGCCGTGAAGATAATAGGATCAAATTACAAGCCAATGTGCCCTTTTCGTCCAGCGTCTTCTATCGGTCAGTGATAAAGGCTGGTTCACGTTAAAGATCGTTTAGATTCGACGTAGACGCTCTTATGCTTCAGCGCCAAACGATTATCCAGCGTTAATTGGCGATGTTGATTCAGCGTAGATAGATTACTCAACTCTCGCTTTTAAGTCACAGAATTCACAATGTGTAAACAGTTTCGATTTCATTAAATGAACTTGAGTTGAGACCCAGTACCACATGTGAGATGTGCAGATTTTAACATTTCTGGATAAATGTGCACGAATTTGACTGATACTGAGCAATACAGAGGAATGAAAAGTAATTTACAAATCCTCCATGTCATGACAACCTTGGAGAGGTAATATGGTTTGCTAAATTAGCAATTTGATGAGTTGCAATTATTTTAAAGTTCAACTTTATCATGATAAGATTATTTTCTGAAGCCTGGTCACATCAGAAATCACCTGTCACTGAAAGAGGAAAACATCATAATCAATGAAACTGATCATAATTTAAAAAGATGCAAATAAGTCTCCATTGCTATTCAGATTCAAGTGATGACGTCGTGTGAATCATAAAATCATGCAGCTGAAAACTGAATTACAAACATGACAACATGACATCGCAGCCAAGAAGCACAATAAGATCTCAACTTTTCCTTGAAAACTTGCAGGGCCTTGCATTATAATGCAGTTCATAAAATTTCCTTGATCACCAGCTCAATTTCTGCTTAATTTAGATGCTTGTTGGAAGGTATTAATTCCTTTTGATATCCAACTTGCTTCATACTACTTATAAAGTGGATTTAACTCGGTAGTATATAAATACAGTCATAATTTGCAAAAATGTAGCCTTTTGAAATCTGCTCAAATAATTTTTTGGACTGCAGAAACGTAATAATGGCGAAAAACTAAATCTTTTCGTGTATAAATTTCCACTGTATACAGATGATCATCCTCAGTTGAAAAATGGGAACAGACCTAAATAGCTGCCATTTCATCCAATATCAGGAATCATCAGCAGGAATAGTTCGCATCTCTCAGCATCGACACAACTCCCTATTTAGGGTTGCAGATATGTCCGGGTAAAATTGATATTTGGAATTAACAAGTTAGTGACATTTCCACGCGTACTCATTAAATACGAGTACTACTTAGTAACACACTACTAACATGCCTCCTAAGTCAGTGCGCTTGAATAATTAGTAAATGCTGCAATAAAAATAAAGATGCAGTTGCTCTATGTTTCTCTTGAGACGCAAAGCAGAACGAGGAAGAAGCAACGAGTCGGACTTTCTTGTGTTACTTCTGTTGATTCTGACAGTTTTGCTTAATAAATTACAACTCTGATAGTTTTGTTTTATGAATGGTCGTAATTATTTATGACCCTGCGCGGATAATGCGCCACTGAGGGTACCGGTACATCACTTTATCCAATTTCGGTCTCGTTAATTGTTTGGATCAGTTTCTACACCGATTATGAAAAGTCATAAAATGCCATGATTTTTCCTTTCCATATTCGGATTCAAACTGGTAAGAAAAGTATTGAAAAAAGAAAATATTTGATTTTCATGCAAAACCTATGAAATATTGAAAATGATATTTCCCGATCTCAGTCACAAGTTAGTTTGTGTCAAGTGATGCCCGGTCCTTACAGGAAGCAGCGTCTAAAGCTACCAGGAAATTTGAATACTTAAATTATTCATCTACATACCAGAATGAAGAAAGATTAATTCGCATAATGGTGAAATTCATTTGCGGAGCAATTTAGTTTATCCATCAAATTGCGACTTCAGCGATCTATGCCGATGAAAGTCCATAAATTATCAACAGACAGGTTTCACAATGAAATAAAACTCGTCAATCTAATTATCTTAATTGTTCCGAAACCAACCTATTCAAATATAAAATTGAGGAATAAATGACAATTATTTCAATTGGTTGAGACTGTCCATCGACTTATGTTTCCATCTTCTAAGACGATTTTTGCGACTAACGTTGTTAACATATTAGTTCAATATCTCACGCTAAGACAAATATTCTCCGGATGGATGTAATTTCGATGTGTCGATGCGGTTACACACAGTGTAAGTTTTCTACAGGAATTTTCTACATTTGATTGATAATTACTCGTAGGCAAACTTTTTTCCTTTGAATAACACTTCAACTTGGTCTTTGTTTCATGAAGTCGAGTTGATAGCATTCCATCTTACAGGAAATATTGAGTGAAACAAGAATGAGTGGAAAAACTTGGAAGCTCGTAATTTTGTAATTCTAAAGATGAAATATTTTCGAAATTAATCTAATTTAAAGATGACAATAGCTAAAAGAATGTTAGGAATTAGAATGCTTACAGCCCGAGGTTTCTCGAGCGGTTTATTGATTAATTCGAAATGAAGCAAAATTAATGTCGGGAATACAATAATGGAGGAGACAAGACGCTTGTAAATATTTGAAATTGCATTCCGAAAAGATTGAAAATAAATCATTTGATGGAAATGAGCATATGAATTGAAAATTGGATTTGAGAGAGGTCTTCTGTTCGTTATTAGGAATCACATGTTTGTTAAAGATGTGTGATTATTGATAGTTTTCAATGGAAATTCCTTCAAATAATTTTGTGGCATTTATGTTCTTATAAAATGGAAGAATTTGGGAGAATAGAGTCACATTTGTCATGATGCAAGTTCATTATTATTTAAGAATATGCTTTCTATTATGAAACTGTCTGTCGCTTTGCTTCATTATTCTAAAATGTGCTCATTCTCCATAGATCATAAAATGGTGCAGATAAAGTAAAAATGCAATAACTTTGCTTCATGAAAATTCTCAAGGCAGATTTGTTTTAGAGATTAGCAACCTTTCTGAATATTGCTAGCGAAGCTAACCGTTAAACTATACAACCAATGTATATTTTATATATTTACTATGCTCGGAATACCCACTGAAGAAATGAATGGCTAGTGAAGCAGATGTTTTGTCTACGTATAAAGAACACTAACTTAGGTAACCTTAAGTATCATCTAAGGCAATACGATTTCGAAGTAACTGCATTTTATAGATAAAGAACAACACCCAGAAATTATTCATGGACCGATACATTTGGCCGACTTCCTATCAAGGCACACAACAGAATGAAAATTTACACAGTGGAATCAGCATGAACAAGCTAGCATGAACTATGTTTATGACAAGTTACTTGCTTATGAAGTCTCTTCACTGTTCTCATTTCTGGACCTTCAAGTGATCTCAAGGAATTAACCTCAATGGCGATCGAATCTGAAAGACAGGCTGCCTCTGGAGTACCAATCCAATGTGCTATACCAATTCGACTGCAAGCAAGTATATTGGACGAACAGAACGCAGATTGTCCCAGAGGATATCGGAGCATGTCCCCAAGTGGTTTTCTTGATGGTAAGCGAGGAAAGGCAACGATCAGCATCACCAGACATTTGTGTCACTGTAAACCACTTTCTTCTTGGTGTCCTCCGTAGATGTCGAGGCAAACTCCATCTCAGTGTCACCGAAGCCCTGTTTATCCACATGATCAAGCCTGATTTCAGTGTGCAAAAGGACTGTTATTTCTTTACTTCCACTGTAATAACTTTTTCTTCTGACATGATTTTGCATTGTACTAAGTGGTAGTTATTGCACTTAGAGATGAAGGTCGAGACGATAACTACGTTATTGCTTGACAGCGCGGCGGAGATGACTTCCACGGTTTCAGCACGCTGTCACACTTTGATGCTTTAACCATAGAAATAAACTGTTTATCTGAAGTTCGCTAGAATGGAAATTGACTCAAGGTCGCGGCACATCTGGGGGAACTAAGTTGGGGCATGAACCACCAATGAAAAGCTTCGATTTACACATGTGACTGATTCTAACCCAATGATACAGACGTTGGCAGGTGCATCTAAATGAAAATGCGTGCGATTTATGTGCCGTTATTGTGTATTGCATGAAGCTTTATTTCCATTCTAGAGGTTTTATTGCTGTCAATTTCTGTGGCTTTAACATTATTTGCAGATAACTCTTCAATTTATTCATCTTGTCATTACTGTCGTTCAACAGGAAAAAGAATTATCCGATAGAGCGCTAAGTTAGCGTATTCATAGCGGATTCCTTCATGAAATGACGCTATGTCAACTAGACTGAGTGTCACAGTCACAAAATTAAATTGTTTAACCGCATCACTTTGCTAGAAGTGCAAGCTGATTCAAAACAATGGCACATGAAGGAACTTAATAAGTGGGCAAAAAGAATTTCTTTATACCTTGCAGAGATAGGAAAAATGGTCGTGCGTCGCTTGCGGATTGCTCTGAATTCCTTCATAATGCTCCGATTGCCACGACTCCTTCAGATTCGAAGAATTCAGATCATTGCGCAAAAGTTTTCTCGATAATGTTGGTTCCTCCGATCATTTTAAAAAAAGTTAGCAGGCGCACGAAAAATCGTTCACAAACTTCTCTGTGGAACTTGACATCGACTGTGTCTCTTTGCTGTGTGATCCGGTTGATAACTGTCACCGAAACTTCAGACAATTTTACGTGTTTAATGTTAAACTGGCTGCTCATTGTTCGATTTCTATGGTATTATGTCAGCAGATTGCGCCATTTCATAGGCATTACATGTTCCAATGCTTCCTTTCTAGTCAAACAGAAGAAGAGACGACCGGTCTAATTCTGTGGTCACAGTTGAACCTTTTGAACAATTTCGGTAGATAATTGACATTGATAATAATTCGATTTCTATGTCTTGTCGAATATTTCATTATAGAAATCTCACGGTGAGCGCTATCTTAGCGTCATCATAGCGTTGTTCATCGAAATATTTGGTAGGTGTTCTATTTCTATGATCTGAAATAAGCGTCTGCATACAGCGAATACATTGCACACAACCACAGTGCGATAAGAAAATTTGACAGTCATGAAGCGATAAATTCTTCGATAATACTTATTGCACGATGAGCGTCATTTATCGTCCGTCGCTACTTCTGCACATTATTCAGTATTATGACTTTGTAACCTTTTCTTCTTATGTAGCCTACTTGTGTCATATGTTCACTTGGCGGTCCTCGTATCTCTAACTTGTCATAAACATAGTTCATGCTAGCTTGTTCATTCTGATTCCACTGTGCATATTTTCATTCCGTTGTGTGCCTTGATAAGAAGCCGGCGAAATGTATCGGTCCATGAATAATTTCCGGGTGTTGCTCATTATCTATAAAACTTGCAAAACTAATGGCCTTTTCGAAAAGTAGCTGGATATCTTGGTCAAATATCTTGGTTGACATGACAATGAAATTCGCGATTAACCATAGAAATAGATAACAATGAAATATCTAAAACGGAAATGAAGATTCATGCAATACACAATAGTGGCACAAAAATCGCACGCATTTTCATTTAGATGCACCTGCCAACGTCTGTATCATTCGGTTAGAATCAGTCACATGAGTAAATCGAAGCTTTTCATTGGTGGTTCATGCCCCAACTTAGTTCCCCCAGATGTGCCGCGACCTTGAGTCAATCTTCATTCTAGTCAACTTCAGATAAACAATCTATTTCTATGGTTTCATTAGAACTATGCCCGTCTTCATAAATGATGAATGAGCCACTAATCCAGCCCGCAAAGCATCTCGCATGCTCCCATAACTATTCACTGGACATTTCAAACACACCGACTTCGGGTGTTGCGAAAATGAATCCATTCGACTTCTTTGTGGCCGCATTGATGACTATCATGAGCTCCCTGAGGAAAAATATCAGTCTGCATCTGATGAGAGACATATTTTGAATAAATTGCTCTGTGAACTCCACCTAGGGACAGTTAATGCTGCCACGAGTGTCTACTCATATATCAAGTAACTCTCAACGACCAAGTGAACGCATGTGAATTCTTGAGGATTAAACTTCCACCTAATGAATCATTTGACTTTGACTTCAATATTTTGGAATGTGGGATTGCATTTTATCTGAAAATGCGTACATTGTTATCATGATGCGATCATGAAATATTGCATTATTAATAGGAATGCATCCAGACATGTTTTATTATTCATAATCATGTCAGTTTCCTTATTGAAGACCTCAAGTAACGATCCTGTCCCTTCCCAAACTCTTCAGTTATTCCCTTGTTGGTTGTTGGTTGTCAAGTCAAATACCATAAAACATGCAGCCATATTCCTGCGCAAAATCAATAATGATGCACCATGAGCAAGAACAACCATGCTACAACTCGTCAATTTAAGGTGGCTGCAAATCATAATGATGCAGTTTATTTTAGAAATTTATACCTTTTCAACATCAAATTCGGAATAATCAATTTCAATTTCGGAATAGTCAACTTAAAATTAGGAATAGTCAATATCAAATTCGGAATTGTCAATTTCAAATTTGATATTGACTATTCCGAAATTGAAATTGATTATTCCGAATTTGATGTTGAAAAGGTTAGATATATAATGCATATACTATCAGTACAGATTTGGACAGCCAGCTCGCTATGTCGCTGCTTAGCGCAGAAGACCATTTAAAACAGTTTTAAAAATTGCTTTAAAATAGAAAATGTGCTGACACTGTTACTTGGGATTCTGACAATACACTGTACCTATAACTATTCAATTTATATTGGAAAGCTTGTATTGTTTAACCTCATGCGCGTATGTGCACTGAGCATTATTGCAGATGAACAGTAACTAAATGTACAGTAGCACCAGAAAGACACGCACGAAGTCCTAGAATATGTTTTTAGAGTCCATGTTTATTAGTTTTCATAGGTAATTTTGTTGTTGGTGCGATCTTGTTAACAAATCTAACAAATAAGATGTCAATTTTCTGTCCATGGCCTCGCTTGTTCTCTTGGTGGCAGTACATTAAGAAATGACAGAATGATGAGAGGTTTGCATGATATCAACTAAAATCAAAAGTTGCACATTGAATACCATTAACAGCTTAATTGATTCGCTTTCTATGTAAAATAGAATAGCTATAGCACAAATTTTGGTGTAAACATATACTATCCAAAATTTTCATAGGCAAAATCTACATCGATTGACACTATTTGCAAATTACCAAATAAAATTAGAAAAGTACCTTTTGACTCATAATTGCATCAGGGAAAGTTTTCAGAAAAAAGGAATAGAAAGCAGCTCAACTCTATTTTCACGGTCCGGCTGATGAAATTCGAGATTCGATCATAGCATTATGTAAAATCATATTTGAAGCAAAGAAACAGTCATTGTACAGTTCTGCCTAAAAGCTTGTCATCTTAATTTCATATGTTGACTGCTGATTAAACAGATCTACTTTAACGTCAAAATTTGTGATGACAGACTGCTTCTGTTGGGCAATTAAAGCGTTAAAATCTCTTTTTGGACACCTCAAGTACTTTGTTCTGTAACCGCTTTTTATTGCTTGATTTCATTTCTGGTAAACCGGTATTGTATTGCATGAATTTCTCCATTAGCCAGCTTTTGACGTAGACATCCAGAAACATGTCTGAATGGAGCCAAGCTTCAATCGGAGAATTGTTGGGTTGTCCCAAATAGACACATTTAGGACTGGTCGGATCTAAACTCAAGCGATCAAAGTTTCTGAAAAGAAGAAACCACGTAGAAATTGTTCACCATACTCCACAACATTCTGAATGATAAACTAAGACAGACATCAGTGAAACGATCATTAAAAGATGCCGAATCTCAGATGGCGGACTGTCACTTATGTGTTCATCTGTTCTTGTTATAAACTGCCTTTTAGTTACCCCGATGTAACATTTATTACAATTATGTTCACACGAATATTTATAAATTATTGAAGAGCTCTTTAGGAATTTTATCTTTGCTAGAGATAATCACATTCGTTTTGAAAAATGGACGAAAGCGATAGTTTCGAAGACGAGAGTTCTCTTTTTTTCTTTGTAGAACTTAGATTTTTTATAGCTTTCGAGATTCATTATTTGTTTGTCAGGTTCTTGAGTGCTACAAGTAGAGGGATTCTAAAGAGAACGACAGATACTATTGTAGACTTTATTGAGTTCATTTTCAGAATAGCCATTACAAATGAAAACATGTTTCAGATCACCCATGCATTCATCAATGTCCGTTTCATTACTACAGAGTTTGATAACTCTATTAATCAAAGATTTCATTACAGAAATTTTTATATCAGTAATATTTTGTATTTTTAAATTTTGTAACATTGTTTTTGAAATTTTGAATTTTGACAATACGAGGAATCTGGAATATGAAGACCATTATCATAGTGCTTTTGGCTGTGTACGAATATAATCCACAGTGAAATCTTGATATCAAGGAAGTCAATAACTTAGTCGGCACGTTAGATGTAACCAAAGAATTATTGAATGAGTGGAAGGGGCTTCAATCCGCATCATTTCGAAAACAGGCAACAACATCATCTACATAGGGCAGCAGACAATCGGCTTTTCTGAAAAACAACGATTTGTAATAGAAAGCTAATTTGAAAGCTGAGAATGTAAGCTCTTGAATTGTGTGGGACGTTGATGTGCAACGCAAGTGGAAGGCATGAGAATCGATTGAATTTCTGCATAATTTAGGTGGTCCGATTTTATGATCAGTGTTGTCCAACTGTGCTGCTTTCGATCCATGTCGTGCATTGTGTTGATTTATCGGATGCTATCTCACTATATACGATAAGATGGAAGAATTAAAATGAACTTTGCTGGACTCTGACTCAGTGGGATCAGCCGTGAGTCCGACTCTGCAGCATCGAATGAAATATTTATTTGTCTCACAAATCGGTGAGCACATTACAAAATGTAGTACAAAATTACAGGGAGTTGGTTGATCACTACATAGCAAATAATCTAGCATACATCAATTAAAATCAATCAAAATAAATACATCGACAAAAAACGAGTGATATCAGTTAAAAAGTTAAGAACAGTAATCAATAAAACTCTTAGAGAAACGCTGGGTTATACTTTTCATTTTTCTCAGAGGACATTTGTTTCTAGTGCGAGAGTCTCGGGGACGAAAAAAATGTCTGAGAGGATGTCTAGCATCTTCCAGCACCACTTTAAAAAGGTTGTGGCACACAGTTTCACAATGGGCAAAAAGTGAATTGGCAGGCACATCAGTGCTATCAATAATATTCAACACTCTTCTCTCGACACGTGCAAGGCTTTTATTCAAATAATCAGGAATGTTGCAAAACACAGGATACGCCGATGAAATGATCGAACGAATAAAAGAACAATATGCGGAGTAGATCAGCTCAGAGTCACAACCACCTCTACGAAGATTAAGAATCAAATAGAGCCTTTTACTTGCTTTCTTTATCAAAAAGTTAACAAATGAGTTCCACTTTAGATCACATGACAAAATACAAATAAGAATTTTTACTTCTGAGACTGTACGCAAACATATGACATCTGAATTTGCATGTATACGAAATTCATCAAACGTAATGTTTTTGTTAGCAATGACATTCATGATATAGCATTTATTGAAATTAATAGAAAGATCACAGTCTTCGGCCCAGCTAGCAATATTTTGCCATTCGATGGCGAGCATGTCATCACTGGAAGATCTCAAGAAATGCAATAGAGTAATATCATCTGCACATCTGATAATTGCAGAATTCACACAAACTGGTTGTAGAGTATCTGTGGCCATACAATTAATACTGGACCCACAACGCTTCCCTGTGGCACGCCACTGCAGATTTTGATCCAGTTTGAAAAATCATTACCAATTTTCACACGTTGAAAGCGATTTGTGAGGTAATCATCTATCCATTTGCAGGCTTGGGCAGGTATTTTAAATTTCACACATGCTTCCATGATTGATTTCTTTGTCAATCTGTCAAATGCCTTACTTAGGTCAACAATTAGGACTCTTACAGCTCCAGAAGAGGAATCAAGAAATTCAAAAATTCTCCCATACAAAAAAGTAAGTGCCAATGTTACTCCTTTGCCCTGATCGGGTACATAAGCAAACTGATCATCTGATATTTGGTCCTTCACGAATGGAAAAAGCCGCTTATCAACAACTATTCTTTCCAAAACTTTGGCAAGGATAGGTAGAATTGAAATAAGTCTATATTCACTCACAGTTTTGGGATTGTTAGATTTTGGTATAGGTGTAATGTTGGCAAACTTCATACACGATGGAACTTTTTCTTCACTCAAGCTTCGATTAAAAATATATGTAATTGCTGGAGCAAACAAATTAGCAAAATCCCGAAATATCCAGTATGGGAGACCATCTACACCGCAACTTTTCCGTTTAAGTTTGCACAGATAGTGATAAACCTCATTGCAAGAAAGACTTAAGTCCATCGATGGAAGACTTTCAGAGAGGAAAATATCATGGTCGAATTCATGGGATATTTGGAAGTTGGCTGCAAAATGAGAGTTGTAGTCTTCAGCTCTATGCGAATCAGTTAGTTTATTCGAAACTTTCTTGGACTTGTTTGTTACATGTATTGCTTTCCATACATCACGAACGCTTTTCGATGCAACTGCCTTCTTTAGATAGTGTGATTTCAAATCCTGAATATGTGAAATTACCTCCTTCTTCAAACGATGATACTCCTCCATTTGATTGTTAGAGTAGGCACGGTCTCTATCGTCTATTAAGATTTTCAACGAGGGCAACATCCATGGAGGCTCGCAAGATCGTATTCTAATTGTTCTTAATGGAAAGAAGTAATTGTATAAGAAAAATAGAAAGTCCAGGAACAGAAATGTTGAGCTGTCAATGTCATCAACACACTTGACTAGCTCCACCCAATCCGTATGATAAACAGCGTCACTGAACTCAGCAAGTCTAGACTTTGTGAATTTTCTGCATCTTCTCTTAGTAGGCTTTGAGTCACACTGTAAAGCAGATGGTTGCCACAGAATTGTGCAGTGGTCAGAGTTTCCAATAGGTGAAAGACGAATGGGCTGAACTTGTGTGGAGAAATTTGCGAAAATTTGATCGTTGATATTATTACCACGAGTACAAAAACGTGACCAATGGATGAAGTTGAGTGATAGCAGATATCTCATTACAAAATTTCCTCAAATCATTTATATCGCCACAGACAATCACTCGAAGTTTCGAACGATAATTTCCATGGACTGTGAAATAATCAATCATTTCTGTGATACATTGGATAGCCGCTTCGTGTTCAGAGTTGTTGTCCCAAAATGGATGATAAATGCCAATAAGCAAAATAGAAAAATCGTGAATAAATAATGGGAATAATTCCGAATTACATAGAGCTAATGATGGCACATGAGATGAATCAATAATATCCACCCAAAGGGAACTTTTAGAATATACTGCAATTCCACCTCCACTTGAGGAAATTCGATCTCTTCGAAAAACATTGTAGCCATCGATGATATAGGGGAGTGTCGGGAATGTTATCATTGAACCAAGTTTCCACAAATACGGCAATGTCTGGCTTACGATTATTGAAAAGTACAGTTATCTCATCTATCTTATTGAAGATCGACCTCACGTTGGAAACAATGATACAAGATGGAACAGAACACTCGCTGATGGATTTGACACTCGGTGATCCAACAAACTTAATTGGAACCAAATTCGAAGGTCTTGAAATAGATGGAAATCGATGATGTCTTGAATTGGTGGAAACAATTGTCTTAATGTGCTCCACATAGATACCAAAGTAAAATAATCTTCTTCTAACCTTTCGTGACACACATAGATATTTTTGCTGACCCAGACGCTTCAGTGAAGATGACGAATATTGATATTTGTTGTTGTTCGCATTCATTCATGCGATACTTGCCGTGATCAAACCATGCAACGATAGTAGCTGTTAACACAAATCGCTAGCAATCCGACCTCAACCAGCAACGGTCGATGATCGATTCCCCCCGATGATCGAAGCCCTGCCGGTCGTTCCAGAGATCGCTCATTAGTTAATGACGCCCTCAATGAGGCATCACTAACGAATTTCGTTCCAGAGATCACTCTCTTAATGATGCCTCAATGAGGCATCTCTAAATTCGTTCAGAAGACGTATCACAAAGGCATCATAAACACATTGATCTAGTGACAGCCATCAGGCAGTCTTTAGAGCATCACTATTTCCTTGTGTATCGTTCAACAAAGTTTGCAATGGCGAATATGACCGAAGTTGTGTTGGATTATCACTCGTCAAGATGCTACAGAGAAAGATATTCTCCTTTAGAGATAGGCCATCTGTCAGAAGAGACAATACTCTCTGTTTACCGGTTCAATGGCGTAGAAATGACCAAAATTGCCAATGATCTACAACCCTTCATAAATCAGAACTATGAAAATACAACGTTGCGAGGGAAGCGATTGTCCACAATTGAGCAAGTCATTATTGCAATGAAATTCTATGGTCATGGGTCTTCATTTCGAAACCTAAGCGAGCAGTATGGAGTTGGGATTGGCACTGTTTCTCGAGTTATTCAATCGGTGACAAAAGCTATCCAACAAGCATACAAAGATCTCATCAAATTACCAACGACCCATGGAGAGTGCAGAACTTTATCCAACGAGCGATGAACTGGATTTTCGCTTGATCCCCGACGAAATTGTCGTAGCAGAGTGACCGGAAGGTATTCTTGTTATGGGCGATGTAAGGGGCAAGAAAGTGCCATCGGAGTCGGAATCGACCTCCGCAGCAAGCTCCAACACATCTACATGTACATCCAGTGGAGCCACTGAGACTGCTGGTGCAGATGCTGCGGATGTTGATGCTGGTGCAGCTGATGTTGATGCTGGTGCAGATGCTGTTGGTGTCAAAACTGCAGGCACTGTAGCTGCTGGCACTGAACCTCCATCTGGTCGGATCGCACCTAGCGGTTCATATCCCTCAATCCCATTCAGCTCTTCCGGGGTCAACAGCGAAGCCACCTTGGTCTCAAAATCTGTCAATTCGGGGATTGAAGCTTGATTTCCTGTGATGGCCCGCAAGCGATTGATCTCCTGAGCCTTCGGCTTCACTCTCGATCTTTCCACCTGTATCTTTCTCCTCAGATCTTGCCAACGTCTTGATGTCCTCGTGCTCACACATGCTACTTCCTTCTCTATATCCAACCAGACCTTCTGCTTCTCATGATTCACACTATCAGTGTTGATGTTTGAGGAAAGAATCTTCCACCTTGCAATGCTATCTACCAAAGCATGAAGCTCTGCTTCGGTAAATCGCGGTGATCGTTTCGGTCCTTTGTATTCCATGCTGTCACAACGACTGACAAAGGTGATGAATTGACGCACATGGACGTAATTTTGGATCATCATCGCATTATGATTGGTCTGCTAATCATTCTGTCATTTCTGACGTAAACATGATGCAGGGATATAGGTCAATCATATTCGTCTTTATGCAGCCTTGGTTTGTGATGAGGTCTGTTTATGAGCGGCTCTTTGGAACAAAATTAGAGAGGCCTCATTGAAAAGTTTAATGCACGCGCTCAATGAGCGGGTTTAACGAGCGATCTCTGGAACAACCGGCTGGTTTTCAGTGTCTTCTCTAACATCGTCATCTCATTTCCTCTAATAGACAACATAGACATCGGACCTCAACGACTTGTACTCTTCGGAAATCGGTCTGTTTCAATCATTACGGAAATAGCGGAAATATTAGCGGATCAACAACTCATTAGCTAGTGTAATTTCAATGCAAATAGAAAAACTACAGTTCTACGAGTAAGAAGGACATTTGAATTGCAACTTATCGGAAGTTTAATGAGCTTCTGACGTCTGTTATCAGAAAAAACTAAAGTGTTGGGAAGTTCGCAGAGAAAAAGAACGCAATTCGTCAAAAATATGAATCGATAATGCTGTACTATTACCTCAGCGGATGGCTCCTTCAAAGTATTTGATCCATTACATTGGGAGAGAAAATTCTACGGAATGTTCTTAAGAAGATCTGCGAAACTGATTAATGAATAATTCTTTGTGAATGGTTGCCCGTGATTCCTCGCCAAAGTATCATTAACCAAGATGTATGACGAAATTTATCGAAAGCATGACTCGAGATATTGACTGAAATTGGAGCTTTACATGGCAGAGTAATATAATGTCTCATCATTCATTGAATTGTGAACATCTATAATCATGGAGACAACGTTTAAAGATTGTCAGATTCGCTAGAATCAATCAAAATTCTACAAAACCTATTTCTGAAATGATATCTTGCATATTATTGCAAATGTATGTGAGAATTGTCTGTTAGTACAGAACACTAGGCCTAATTCTAGATGACAGAGGATATTTCATCAAAAACAACTTGCTCAACATTGACTGACAACGCACAGAAATCATGGAATTACAAGCAAGTTCAGAAAGACAACAATGCGCACACGACGTCGTGACCATTAGAAAAGGCAGACAAGAACAAATAAAATTAATCATTCTATAGTAATAAAAGTACACAGAAAGGGAGATCATACGATCGAATAAGCAACAAAGCGCGCATACATTTTTTATATTAATTCACATATAAAATATTTACTATTTATGTTGTTTATATGCATTTCTTCATTTTATTACCATGACTTAAAGGAGTCTCAAGAAATATAATAAAAAGTAGATTTTTTATGCAGTTGTAAATTTCACTGCTTCCTCGACAAAAGGTAACAAGAATCACATTGTTCGGTGAAGTGTTTAAGTTGCTTTTTATATTTTTTTTTATTTCTACTTTCTATATAGTCTTTTACATGTATATAATTGATTACATTGAATTGTATGATATTTACAACTAGCACGCATTCGTGGCATACTAACCCCGGATCATTGTTTTTGGATAATATTAGTAGATGAGTAGTTTCTCTGTGCCAGTCAGCAGTAGTAGCAATAAACAGCAATGAAATGTTCCTATAAAATGATGTAATTGATTTCACTTTAGAAATTGCTTTTTATTCACGCTATCGACTTCCTGGTGAGACAAGCTGCGTAGCTGCTGTTAGGATAGAAATTTTGAATAAATCGAAAAATATGAACGCCAGATTAGAATTAGATCATTGTCTTGGATTATGTAGGAGTCCTTCACAATACAACATATCTTCGTTCAGACTGACCACGCATGAGCAGGTCGGTTAGTTTAAACAATAGACTGAAATTGTTGAATTACTGACTAAGCGAAGAAACTCCTCAGAAGAGAAATCATTCAATTAGAAACCTAATTGTCTTTTTTACTTGTCCCTAATTCTATCGCTTATCATTGTGTCCGTTCATTCTATTCATTCCATTGCTCACATGGTTGATCTGGGAAGACTCAATGCAATTTAGTTATGAAAAACAAACCTCTACCTTCATCATTCTGTGAAAATCTCATTTTCAGTCACTTTCCTGCAGAAACTCGTGTTAGCAACCGGATAATAGAACTTTTCCTGTTTAGCAGCGTTTGTGTGGTTTATGGGTCATGGCCTACTCTCATTCGCGGTATATGGCCTATCTTGTGCGTCCAGTCTTGATGCTCTCAAGATGAGTCAAATTAGTGAAGCATGCAATTTTTGTAAATTGTTCATAATGATGATTTCTCATTCATCTAGATTCATTGGAAAGTACAATCAGTACCGAAGGTGGCAACGTGATAAATCACGTGATGGCATAGAGGGGGAAGGGGGGTTGAAGAAATTATCACGAAACATCATCAGGGGAGAGAGAGCTTTTCCTCTTCATCACGAGATGTCGACTGATATCAAGCCAAAATGATAGAAGCAACGGTGCAGCGGCCGTCGATGAATCTAATTCTGTGGGCCGTCGTCTCAAAAGCTATCGAGCGCAGGATAATGACAATTATAGAACAATGATAGACTATTGATAGACACGACGCACGCCTCAGATTTTGACGGCGCAAGAAGTTCTCACACGCTGGAGGTATAGGGTTGACTATTTGAATAATACCAGAATTTAGAATCGAACATTATTTGATTATGCCTGACGATATTCGAGAGCGATAGGTCAATTTATATTTTAGCATTTTAAACAAGGCCTCTCATTGCACGTACCTATACATTCTTAAGTATGCTTATTTGTAAGATACCAGACTAAAGAAGCAAATAATTTAATTACATTAAGGCCCTATATACAATTTAAATACATGGTGGTATTAATCCGAATGAGACAGCAATATAGGATATTTTAACCGAGGTCTGAGATAAGTTTTCCAGATGAAACATGCGTTCAGCCAGCAAATGTTAGGTAATGAAGCAAACGAGAAGAGGTTCTTACCTTTATTTGGTAAGATGTTGGCAAGGCAAAGGAGAGGGGCAGCCATGGCAATGAATGTGCCCTATAGGCCTACCATCTTTAATAAGAGTTTCATCGCGTGTTCTTTGAGAGCGGGAGGAAGGGGGGTTCATGCGAACATCACAAAACATCATCGAGGGGAGGGTGTTGAAATTTAAGCATTTTAGCATCACGTGATTATTTTTAGTCACCCAAAACCGAGATTCTTTAAATAAGCCCTACATTTATCATCATAACTCGATATCACGACGAACATGTTGAAATTTGAGTTCTTTGATATCTGATCTTGAAGCGATGTAAAGCAATATCTATGCCAAGATTAGACATCAAGCCTAGAAATCCATCTATCCGTTTTCGGGATCATTCGTAAATGCATTCGGCGACTCAATGAGAGCGAGCTTCTATCAATGTTTAATGACAAGCACTTCAAAATTGATTTGCAAGTGACTTACCTCGAAAGCGTGATAAGATAAAGTACTCCTTGACGACAGCAACACAACTGCTGTATACTTGAGGTGAAGGAAATAAACTACTCAAATGTTAAATGAAATTGGATAACTACATGTAAATGACTTTTTTGTAGCGCATTTCTGTCGAACAAGATGTTGGAGAACCTTCGATACAAATAGCCATTTCAAATTCGGATATCCTAGCGAAAGTCGCAGAATTCGTGATGATGAATGAAGATAAATGGATGGTTTAACGTCTCTTCTCCCCCTTACTAGGGGCTTGGACGGTGCTGACATAGTCAGACTTTTTTGGAGCGTTGTGATCTTATAGTCCGGATGTCCTTCCTGCAGACTTCCAATAACACTTTCGGGGCTCGACCTCTGGACCGAAAGATCGCTAGGCCAAGCACTTAACCACTGTGCCAAGGAGACGGAGACCACAATGAATGAAAACTTGCGAATAAATGAGTACATTACATTCACACACACATGCACTTCAATATAGTATTTTTCAATGCTGCAAATTCAAAAGCCTAATGTGGCTAATTGAAGAATTCGAGCTTGTCAATTTTGTTAACAAAGGTACTGTTTGACAACAAAGGTCTGTCGCAGTATCTTGAATATCTAAAGAGAATGACAACGATTAAGTCAATCAAATGCACCAAAACCCTTCATTCCCAAGATCGGGATTCTGCGGAATTTTGAAATCCCTCTGCCTATGAAATACATGGAATAAATTGCTATGATTCTGATAGTCTCACGATTTTACTCTTAGCTATAGTTGGCAATTCTATATTATGGCAGTCCCTATTCAAGGGAAGAGAATCAGGATTTCAATCTTCCAATGCCGAACTCCGGGATCAAGACAATATAGATTTTGCAAGCTTTACTCTGCGGTTTTCACTCCGCCGAACAGGAGTATCTTGCTTGGGGTTCGAATTGGCTGTCTCGATCTCTGAAAAGGCGGAATTCAATATTATCTTAACACACTTGCTTCTTAACTTTTTTCTTAATTTTATTATTACTTAACTGTTATCTGTTATCATTATTTCTAATCTTACCTTTGACTCAGTTTCAAGCCTTGAAAGAGTATGTTTACAAATCTATATCCGAAGTCTAATCCGGAGACAGATTTTCCGAATTTTTGGAATCCATGGTAACGCCTCCACATCGATGCCTTTAGGCTGATGCAGTCATATTGTCCATAATAGAGTTCTCCTTATGTTATAGCGACAAAGCAGGAATATTATTGTGAATCAATTCAAGACATTAATGTGAAAATCAATGCCGAGTTCAAAGAAGAAGCAAGAATATATTGCGATGAGATAGAAATCAAGATCAAAATTAGTTCTGCTGTTGTATGCATTTACATTCTGTTTTACATTCATTGGTCGTTCGAGGTCTTCATGTTTGTCCACCGATATGGACGAATTCCCTCCTGTCTTATCATAGATATCTAGATCTCCTTGATGTTTACAATTATCCGCTCTGATTGCGAGACGATGTTTCATGGGAAAATCGACGATCTTTCATAAATTAAAAAAAAACAATGTTGTATGAATCAAAAGATTATTGGCAAGAAATTGATGGGAGAATTCGTGATGATAACAAAATATTCGATTTGCGTGGGGTTTTGCATGTGTAGCTTTGAACCGCTAGGTACTTATGTCTCACAAGAGGATTTGATGAGAAATGCAGTTGTTCAAGCAGTAAATACAAGCATCAAGTATTAGAAAAGCAATATTCCCAATCACTAATGAGTCGTAGTAGTACATATTTCGGATGACTTCCTTTTTCAGCTGCTCTGACATATAGACTGATAATAGTTGATTCCAGCTCCCTGCAAAGCTTTCGCTTAAAAAGTGGTTTTTGATGATCTGACATAAATTGTAGCGTGTCGAGAGATGTTTGTACAATTACATAAAATTACTTCCTCTATAGCGTGTGATAGTGAAGGGATTACTGAGCAAGGATTGCGTGATTAATCATTTTAATTCCACAAATTGAACACACGCTAAAAGAACGACATTGGAACTGTAGATTCTTGATCACTCATCAAGACAGAGTTAATTTCTCTTCTTCTTCTCAAACTTTTCAACAATTGTCGCAGCCAGGATTTATTTTCGGGGAAGGCCGGATTACATGTTGCATATTTTCAAACAGGAGTGAAATGGAAGCCACAAAAACGCATCGAAATATTGTTGATGCTTTGATAGAGAAATGTGATTATATCATACCATTGCAAAAAGTCATGGCTGAATTAAAATATGACAAGGCAAGGCAAATCTAACTAAGTCAGGAAAGAAATCATGACGATGATGCAATTTTTCAAGTGAATAACATTATGTTGTGTGCAATATGCTATTTGCATTGGCGAGTCAGCTCGTTGCATCAAGTCAAGGATAAAAGAACATCTCTCACAGAATAATAGTGCTGTTTTTCAACATCTACAGACTCATCCCAATTGTTCGCAGCCTATCTCATGGACGATACTGCATCGTGGATTGAATACTACTCAAAAGAGATTCACGTTAGAAGCTATGTACATTCGACAACATGCAGGCTCCCTAATGAACGGATGTCAAGGTCTAAATATAGACACTGTCATGTAACGGGTTCATCCAAGTTAATGTTTCTCTTCTAGCTGTACTCAGAGTTTGTTTAAATAGGCCCACCTTTTACCACTCTCTGCTTTATTTATTGTAACCTTGACAAAGCCGCAAGGCGAAATATTGGTTATCGTAATAAATCAATTTAGTATCCGCAGAAGGTTATTTTTTCATCACGCTTCCATTCCGGATACGAGGATCACCTGATTTATTTGGAATAACATTATTCTTTTTTTCTTAACTTCATAAAACTGTTATTGTTGAAAGCAGATCTCCGGTGAAATATCATTCCTATCTTGTGATAAAGTCCATAAACCTTTGAAAATGCGACTTGAAGCTGTGGACTCGAAGCTTATCCAATCTAAAAAACGATGTCATCATGAAGTTGTGTTTCCGTTATGTTAATGATTTTATTCGGGAACCGCTTTACAGACGCTTTCAAGCTTACGACAGAGCTTTCCAAGATTTTAATTCCATTAATAATATATCAAGTTCACTTCATAACTCCTAGCAATAAAGTCCATATGAAAGTTCTTAGATATTTTTATCGGCATTGAAAATAGTATCCTAAATCGCTTCAGTTTCGTGAATCCCTACCCTTTGGTTAAGCCACTGATGGTTGTAGGGTTCTTCAATAAGGGAACGTGTACATGCATAATGCGTCCTTTGGTTAGATAATTCAGACATTTTCGGAGGGGGGTCGGACCCCTTGGCCTCCCCCTTGGCTACGCCACTGCTTCCGGAAGTACATATGTATTTAATGTGAACAATGATAGAAAAACACAGAAGTTACTAAACCATGTTTATAGAATTCTAGGTCTGATAACTTCCAAATCGATTTCCTCAACAAGCATGAAAGACAAGCACTGCTGAAAGTCTGATGATGAAGAAGATACACAGAGATAGATTCATTTGCGTGAGTGTTAGTCTAGAGCGTGTTCTTGCTAGTTCTTCCTGGGTTAGTCTATCCCAGCCATTGTATGCAATGACAGCAGGCGACAGATATTGACATAGATATTCGTTTGTCTTTGGCTTGCGTGATTGGCTAATCGCGCGCATTGCAGAAGTAGCTCGCATCATCGAGCAAACGAGCCTCAATGGTCAGATTGCAGCAAAACTGTCAAGTGATAAAGTACGCATCTTTGACTCAACTATCCTCCGCAATACATTCGTCAAATGGAAAAATTATTCACAACGTTCGGCTCCTCACGATCTAAATTTACTGATTGTGTGTGTTTACTGCGGTGCCAATGTTCTGGTTCGTCAGAATTCAGGCCTGAATTTGCATTGCATTCAATTGAAAATTGATCGTCTTGCCCCTCGGGACTACTTCTGGCCGTGACCATCAGTACTAAGGAATGTCATTTCCAGATCCAAGCACGCAGACAAAACAATTTATCTCTGTGAGAAGATAGTATTACAACCTTCGTGAACCAGCACGTTTTACCGTCATTCTGCATTGTTATCGATGCTAAAATGTGCAGATCGGATAATGAAGCGAGTGACGAGCACTACTCGAATATCGTTGGCAGTGTTGGAACTACAAAACAGATGCTTCTTAGGTTAATGAAAATTCTCTATTATTCTTGTTTCTCTTGATTGATTTGATTGAACATAAATATCAATACACAGCCATTAGACAAAAATCTCCAACTATTGCATTCCCCACCAGTTCGTTTATTCTTCAGAATTAGAAGCGTTGACATACATCGGTGCATGCATGACCGAACAGCTGAATGGACCATCAAATCATCGGGTTTCTCTTCTAATCCAGCTTGCCAAAACACCAACGAACAGTCAGATTTCTATGGTTCAATAACTGATACTTTTGAGGCCGAGATGTCGCATTTACGTGAGTCCGCTTCATGCTGTGCAAGTCACAGAAGTGGATTGTTTAACTGTGTCACTTTGCTAGAAGTGCAAACTTATTCAAACATATGGCACATGCAGGAACTTGCCAAGTAGGCAAAGAGAAATTTTAATGCTTTACACAGATAGAAGAAATGGTCGTGCGTCGTTTGCGGATTGCTGTGAATTCCTTCAAAATGCTCCGATCGCCACGATTCCTTCAGATAAGAAGAATTCAGATCATTGCACAAAAGTTTTCTCGATAATGTTAGGTCCTCCGATCATTATTAAAAATGTTAGCAGGCACACGAAAAATCGTTCACAAATTTCTCTGCAGAACTTGACATCGACTGTGTCTCTTTGCTGTGTGATCCGGTTGATAACAGTCAATGAAACTTCGTTCAATTTGGCGTGTTTTGTGTTGAACTGGCTGCTCATTGTTCGATTGATATGGCATTGTGCCATTTCATTAACGCTACATGTTAAAATGTTTCCTTTCTAGTCAAACAGAAAGACGACCTGTCTATTTCTATGGTGGAAGCTGCTGCTCCTAATGTTTACATTACGCTTAGCGAAAAAAAGATGGCAGGCAATTCGCTAGGATTACATCTACACCATATCTTTGCGATGATATTTATGATTATTTTATCATGAATTCTGTTGAATTTCACTCACTGTAATTGGAATGACAGATGTTGTGAACAGACTTCAAAGAACTTGACAAGTGAATGATCTTCCCTGTTAGCGATGGTTGGAATGTTATCCCGATTCATCACTGCCAGATAACGATTCCGATTGATGGGCTATAACAAGTCCAAATTCTCGAGCAGAAAACAACATAAAGTCAAGATTTTTGCTACGAATTAGACATAATTGACCAGAACTCAATAATTGGTGCCTTATGTCCGAGGCAACACCTGCCCTGGAGGAGAGAAATTTTTCCAATGCAGTAACAGATATATTTGTACTGTTCGTATTCTAAATGTTAATGATTTTTTTCATTCAAGGGAAGTTCAGAGAACAACATAAAAATACATTTCAGGCATATCATGAAAATGTGTACCCCAGTACTTGTTTGTTGTCGAGACACTGACATAAAGATCTCCTCAGCTTGAACAATTTATGCACAAAACCCCTGGCAGCCGTAGACACTGCGTTTCTCCCAACCAAGGCTTGTCAGAACAGTTTGGAATGACCTGAGCGTGTCATGATATGACTTAGCAAGTTGAAGACCTACGCAGTAGTGCCTTATATGTGTAGGAGTTCACGGCATCAGTAGGAAATCTTTCAGTGGCTTTTAAAAGAAGTCCAGCAGCAGGAAGGAAAATATGTAGGCTAATCCGTTATCATAACACGACGGGTAACATCACTATCATAACATCAATTCAACGTAGCAAAGTGCGTCAAGGTAACAAAATTAAAAAAAAACATGCTAATGACTAGTTAATTTTCAATAGGTACAAAATATGATTTAAAAGAAAATTTTTATATCCTAAAATGTCTAAAAATTTTTAAAAATACTTACTAGAAGGACAAACAACGCTTCTCCTCATGTGTAATGAATTGGTGAGCAAGTCGTTCTGTTCAAAATTATGTTTATCACTTATATATTGAAAAGATCCTATTTAACAGTCTGACCATTCAGATGATAAGAGGACAGGTATGTTTCCAATCAAAATACTAGATCTAGCTAACACAGCGGGATTACGCTATCTAAAATCTACCAGGTGTGTAAGAGAATTAATGTTAGTTCCTTAAGCTAAAACGTGAAATAGAATTGTACAAAATATGCATACAAATTATTTGACTATTTTTAATGAGGTCATCAACAGGAACTTGGTCAGGACGATCGCGTTTCGACCGCTTCATCCTGGACGCTCAAACCCGACCAAGCGCGGTCCTGTACATTTAAGATGCACAGCCTCAAAAAATAAGTTTACAATAGGGAAAGATTAGCATCTATCAAAAAAAAAATATAGAGTCACTATTGACTGAAATGTACCTCAGGAATTCAAATTAATGGAGAAATAGCAGGAGAAGTAAATGAATACCAATACCTTGGAATATGGCTAACAGCAAATCACGAAATTGGCAGAGAAATATAGTGCAGAATAAATACTGGCTGGGGAAGATTCGGACAATACAGCAAACTACTCAAACACAGGAACATCCCAATATGCCTGAAACGAAGGTTGTTTGATGCGGTCATACTGCCATCAATGACGTATGGTGCAGAAACGTGGACACTGACAAAACGACAAGAATGGGAAATGGCTGTGACACAAAGAAGTATAGAAAGAGCAATGTTACACATCACGAGGAAGGACGAAATACGGAACGAGAACATCAGAGAAAGGACGAGAATCATTGACATAACGAGTAAAATCAGAACGATGAAGGGACACTTGGCAGGACACCTAGCCAGAATGAACAACAACAAATGGGTCAAGAAAGTAGCCGAATGGACGCCGCTAGAAAGACCAAGGCGAAGAGGAAGGCCAAGGAGAAGATTGAGAGACGATATTGAGGAAAAGAGCGGAATCAACTGGATTCAGAAAGCGCAAGATCGAAAAAGCTGCAGGAGGGAGTAGAGGCCATCTGCCTGGAGTGGCACGAAAGGCTGATGATGATGATGATGAATCCGTTATTACTAGTATTTACATTGAAGTCTGAAGGTTCACTCAGACGAGCAGAGGGCCCTAAACACGATTTCTACCCAACTGACTTATCAAGATAGCGCAGATCTGACATTGTAAAAATAGATGACTGAGAGAACACGGACATTGAATGCTACGTCATGGTCATCCGTTGTCATGACAACCGCACCTAAACGATGGTGGCTTCCAATGTTCATAATGCTAAGGCACCGGCTCCTTGTCAATCAACTTTGCACAGACATTATCAAAATATGTCATCATTTTGATAAAATAACTTGATCAGCATCCTTACCGCAAGAATCTACAACAATGGCAATTTTCAGCAAATCAATACTTCTTGACGGCTGAACTGACCATCAACAAACCGCTGTTGTCCATTCAAGTCTCATTAGCTCAATAAGCGAGGCGAAAAGTTGGATTTCTACTATCTAAGCTAACATTCTATCATGTTTGCAAGATTTAGAGGTGATGAGACTGTCAGTGCCTCATATGATCATCAATATTATTCAGTTCATTATTTGAGGATTCTGGGGAGGATATTTGAGCAGATAATTGAGTTGACAACAATTGAGCTGCACTGCATCGGAATTCAGCTGCTTTATGTTTTGAATATTCACTTGACAAACACATAATGTCAGGTATGTAGAATATTTACGATGTTTTGGTATGCCACTTATCAAATAGATTTAACTCAGTTCGACACGCGATAGCATGTAAATAAATTAAATCAAAACATTCAAATATAACTGAAAATTCCTCCAGTCATCAAACTTTGTTGCATTGAAAGCAGAATGTGTGATCCTGGATTGAGAATTGAATTCTTCAGTTGACTATGATGTTGATCAATATTGCATCTTCTCGAATAAAAGCCGTCCACTATGCATCGTTGATTGATACAATAAATGTTGAACGCTTTCGGTTAAAATCCGTCAGTCTACAGGAGCGATGTCAGAAAACGCACTTCAAGAACGATTATTCAGCTGCTTATTGTCAGCACATGTACTCTTTCGACTTTTTCTAGCTGTCATGAACGCCTCCACCAGCTCATGAAGTTGATAATAATTGTTTGTCTACACGTTAATTTCGACACAGCAAAATCTCGCGGTTTTCTCAAAATGATCAACATGGCGCTTATCACGCTCTGCTTCAAACTCATAATACTAAAATTAATGAGCTGAGAACAAGAATAGTTTCATAGATTTTGCAAAATTTGGTAAGGTGGCCATGAAGAAGAACTCTTGGCGGTACCCCCTTTCGAGCAATGATACAAGAAGGACAACATGAAAAACATTGTGCTACATTCAACTTATTGCTGCAATTTCACCTTTCCTTCATTTAGTTTTCGAAAAAATGATGCAAGTCAAAGTGCCGTTCAACTCGGAGAAGTTTTATTGTATCTATATAGATTTGCTTGTTCATAGTGTTTTTCTACCATGTCGCTATTACCTAAAAGGATAATTTTTATGCGCTTTTACTGTATTTTATAAATGCATCTATCAGTACTTTTTAAGTCATGTGTGAAGCGGTTTTGATGGGCATGTCCGTAAGGTTTTTTCCAAACTTATCTGCAATAACGTCTGTGAAGTTAGCGGGTCACCTATCCCTTCTGATGGTGCTTGTGCTACTCCAGAAGATTTCTCCATCTCCTGCTTTAGAGGTGTTCCAGAATGTGTCAGCGCTTCCTTCGCATTTGCACGAATCCCTCCCGAAAAGGCCACTGCTCGACACAGTTGGACCAATGGCAACCCCTGCACCAATCACACGACCGTGAATATGACGGGTCACAAGTAGTGATGTGCGGTTAGATAAATTTCTTAACCGTAACCGACCGTGCAGAAAACTTCCATTAACGTAACCAACCGCAACCTTGGGATTTTCAACCGTACCCAGCCGCAACCGTTGGATTTTTAACCGTACCCAACCACAGCCGTTAGATTTTTAACCGTAATCAACCGCAACCGTTGGATTTTTAACCGTAATCAATCGCAACCTTGGGATTTTCAAACGTACCCAGCCGCAACCGTTGGATTTTTAACCGTAATCAACCGCGACCGTTGGATTTTAACCGTAATCAACCTCAATCGTTGCATTTTTAACCGTAATCAACCGCAACCGTTGGATTTTTAACCGTAGTCAACCTCAATCGTTGCATTTTTAACCGCAAGCAACCGCAACCGTTGGATTTTTGAGCGTAATCAACCTCAACCGTTGGATTTTTAACCGTAATCAACCGCAACCGTTGGATGTTTGACCGTAATCAACCGCAACCGTTAGATGTTTGACCGTAGCCAACCGCAACCGTTGGATTATTGAGCGTAATCAACCTCAACCGTTGGATTTTTGAGCGTAATCAACCGCAACCGTTGGATGTTTGACCGTAATCAACCTCAACCGTTGGATTTTTAACCGCAACCAACCGCAACCGTTGGATTTTTAACCGCAACCAACCTCAACCGTTGGATGTATGACCGTAATCAACCGCAACCGTTGGATTTTTAACCGTAATCAACCTCAACCGTTGGATGTTCAACCGTAATCAACCTCAACCGTTGGATTTTTAACCGTAATTAACCTCAGCCGTTGGATTTTTAACCGTAATTAACCTCAACCGTTGGATGTATGACCGCAACCAACCGCAACCGTTGGATGTTTGACCGTAGCCAACCGCAACCGTTGGATGTTTGACCGTAATCAACTGCAACCGTTGGATGTTTGACCGTAGCCAACCTCAACCGTTGGATGTATGACCGTAATCAACCGCAACCGTTGGATTTTTAACCGTAATCAACCTCAACCGTTGGATGTTCAACCGTAATCAACCTCAACCGTTGGATGTATGACCGCAACCAACCTCAACCGTTGGATTTTTAACCGTAATTAACCTCAACCGTTGGATGTATGACCGCAACCAACCGCAACCGTTGGATGTTTGACCGTAGCCAACCGCAACCGTTGGATGTTTGACCGTAGCCAACCGCAACCGTTGGATGTTTGACCGTAATCAACCGCAACCGTTGGATGTTTGACCGTAATCAACCGCAACCGTTGGATGTTTGACCGTAACCAATCGTAGCCGTTGGATGTTTGACCGTAACCAATCGTAGCCGTTGGATGTTTGACCGCAACCAATCGTAGCCGTTGGATTTTTTAGCGTAACCAACCGTTAACGGCAGAAACACATGTATATCCGACTGTTAATCATTTGAACGCATTGGCTCGTTGAATCAATGCCCTGTATCATTTACGAGCCTCTGATATATATCAGCTATGAGCCTCAGCCACTCGTACCTACTGGTCATCTTAATAGACTGCAACTTGCATAATAGTCTTATATATGACATGCTTCGCTTATCGACAAAATACTGGCAGCAGCCTGATAGGTCTGGATCAGTTTGGCCTGCCGTATTTAATTATTATCATACAAAGTTTTATTCTTGTGAAATTCATGGTTGAAGCATTTTGTCAAATACATGTATACATGTAGTCAAAGACAGCGACTTTGCACACGCTATAAATGCGAATCATATAGGCGCATGAGGTGGCCTATGGTGCACTATATGATCAAACTATTCTCTCTTTCGATTGGAAAAGCGCTCCAATCACGATGGGCTTGCTGAATAATTATACCTTAATATGCAGGAGTGGGGACTACGTTGATGCATGGGATGGCCTACACCATAGAGGCCTACATGTGATTACATAAGAAAGATTCGTAGTCTAAACCTACATGGACATGTAAATATCCCAGTAAGGTGGCCTGAATACGAATTATGAGTAGTCTTGGTAAATCGAAAGCCAAAGTTTCGAATTGTCATTAACTTTGATATCATGTGAAAACATATGCACACTGCAGTAGTCAAGATTAGAACTTGCAGCCAATAATGAGATATATCATGTTATAGTCGACTGCTTGTTTACGCAGATAGTGAACAGGGCTGTTGATTTTACGTAAACCCAACGTACCTACCTGCAAAATTTATTCTCATGATGCCATTATGATTCTGTCATGATTCAGATTTCGTTAAATACTGTGATCGGCAATGATATCATTTTATTTTTATAATGAAAATATACCATTTTTAGTGAAATATAGGTAGGCCTACACCGTAAATAGATCTAGTCATACGAAATTTTCGATTTACACTGCTTCCATGCTACTTTTACTGCTCTTAGCAATGAAATTAAAATTAGATTGCATGCAGCATCGATTTATCCCAAATAATGGAAGACCGAAGAAAGCAGTTTAGTCATACAAAGCTTCTTGTATATCAGAAGTAAAGTAGGGCACATGGCCTATACACTAGACATCGCAAGTTTTGATTTAAGCTTTATACACTCGAATTACAAATATGCCTACAATATGAAGTTGGTTAGGCCAACATGATCTAAAGTACAAAAAAGGCTAAAGATATTTAGATAACAGTCAAGACTTCAAAAACATCAAGACAGTCATTAATGAGTTGTTTGATAATTTGAGTGATAGACAGACAGACAGACAATAGCCTTGTGTTTTTCGCAACATGAATCAACCAGTGCGGAAGGACATGGGTAGAACAAACGAAAGAGACAAAATTAGTAAATATAATGGAACATAAATTTTTGATGATATCATTTTTTAAAAAAATAAAATGATATAAAATGATATCATTTTTCCTCAGAATAAAATGATATCATTTTATAATTGCCGATCTTTGGTTAAATATATTGTATTCATTGTCAAACTTTAAGACAACATTCGATTGTCACTCATTTAAAACACCTGAAGTAAAACAAACAAGAGCAAAATATATTCCAATTCAAAATGCAACCGTGATTAACAGTAACCGCTGATCACGTTGACCGTAACCGATCGTAGCCCTGAGAACCTTAACCGCAAACAACCGTAACCGTGGTACTTTTATCCGTAACCGGTCATTAGCTGCGGTTAACTGTAGCCATGGTTGTAACCGGACATCACTAGTCACAAGCTAGTACTCGCTGTAATACAGCGAAATTAAAATTCACTGATTTTTGCAGTCTGGATAGAAAGACAGTCTTCTGCCTTGAGTGGGGCTTGAATGAATGAAAAAAATACTCTTCCGATTATCCCAAGGCAAAGTTCGTCAATCAACGGCAAACTGATTGTCTAATTCACCAGATTAGATCAACTATAGTTAATTAGCTTCCTCAGAAAAGTTGGATTTGTTGTTTTGTTTGAGTATCGGCTGTTCTGTTTTTCTTCATCGGAGGAAATTGTGCACAAGTTCATGATTGCCCCTTTATGACTTAGCTTTTGGACTTTAGAAGTGAATCATTTCATGAATGACTTCATTATCAACTGCAGACAGTCACGATCACAGATGATGGAAAGAAAATAATTTCTTATAGAAGCAGTTCTCGCATTGAATAGGGTTGAATAACTTATTGGATCCTGTCTGTCTGATTGGTTTTGCTTTGACCTCAGCAGATAGTAAATTATCCAAAGAGTGAGACTTCGTTGACTAATAATTGTTGTCAAAGTTTGATTTCTATTTTTTAGTTAATTATTGTCGTTGAATGCTTTTTCAGAATATGTTAGAGTCTGCATGCATGTGTAGATAACGTAGCAATTTCTGAATCTCCGAGGTGAATAATGATCGCATTCTGTTAACAATTACGTAAATCTCGGGGATTATGTATGGTAAACAATCAGTCAAGCCAAAGTGTAACAGCAATTTTATAAACAGAGTGATCATTGATGATCGTGCGGAGATCCGTATACTGAATGACAGGACATAAGCACTTCAAACAAGCAAAATTCATGCGCACACGGTCTCTGTAATCATTTTGATACTTTTCTGCACACTTCTATTCTCTCTCCCACATACTCGTATTTTCCAATTTTTCCAAATTTATCAAGTTTCGTCAAACTTAGTCACATTTGGCTTAGAATAGACTTGATCTGTCACTGAGTGATTGCACAACACCACTGAGAAGTCTTGCTTGACCCCTTGGATGAATGATTGGTCCCTTGGATACTCAGTTAGAATATCAGATACAGCAGTGATTATGAACTTCATGGGATTGTTGTCTCAATGAACGAGAAAGCTGCTAGCTGTAACTGCAAAACCAGTTCTAATGTTCTACAAACCAGAGGAATTTTGCACACTCAACGCCTGTGCGACGGCAGTGACACTGCACTGAGGAGCGAGAGAAGATTGTTGACGGTGCAACACTCGCGGTTGTCAACAATAAAAATGTGGGGGTGGGGGAAATGTGCCCTTTTCTGTAAGTTTTCAGAAGCGCATTCGTTTGCTATTTTGGGCTTCATCATCATACTGTTGTCATCGACTTCACTTCGTTGACTCTGCCTCGCGAGCCCATGCTCAACACGTTGAGAGAATGTGACGCTCTGTAAAGCACCGCACTAAGCGTCAAAGTCTTAGCACTCATCCCACACTTCTTGGATTTATGCTTTGCCAGTTTCCGTGGCGAAAGTGATTTCATGTTGCTGATTTATTCAAAATTGTGCTTGTACGTAGGCCTACAAGTTGTGGAGCTCTGTCCTCTACCGTAAAATATTGGTTGAATACAATTTCCGTGGACGACATGTGCTGGCGTTAATTTTCAATGGTTCCTGAGTGGCACAGAAAAGGAGCAAAATGTTTTCGTCAGAAACAACAACAACACTTTCTTCAGCCTGTTAGACTAAATGCTGCGATTTATTGACATCATTCTCGTAGTATTTATTGACATTATTCCTGCACTCTGAAGATCAAATTTGATTTAATGCCCTGAAATGCATGTAAACACCATCGAAAGACACACAAAAGCTGATAATATTTCACTACATCAATATTTTGTTAGCTTGAGTAATTATTGCATAACATGATAATCCTCAGCGCCTCTAATTGGTTAATTGCCACTTTCAACGTAGACACATGTCTTCCAATCGTGTCGCACATCATCATCATTCGGGAGCTTGCATTCTCAGCGTTAAAATGAGGGATGATTGACTTACATCCGATATTGTATTTGCCGAGCAGTGCTCAAAATATGAAAATCGCTGGAAATAAAAATTTCAATTTTTCAATAAGAAAATAAGTGAGCATTCTAATGAATCACGCACAGGGAGAACGAGCATTTTCTGAGCTCTCTTTTGATGCACCGGCCATCAAATTCGCTGAACTCTAAGCCAGCACCTCCTGAATAATAATAATAATAATAATAATAAGTAGGCGTTTATTCTCAATAAATGAAAATCACATAAAGACACAAATACAAAGTCAAAAGTAAAGTGTTGCAGGAAGGATCATGCCAAAGAAGGCTTGTGTATAACAAAGGTCAATTTCGGCACTATCGTGTAGGACACAAAAGCTATTATCGTAGAGTGAATATTCTGCGTTCATGACGTGGATAATATACATATATATGGGAAGAATGAGTTCAATCGTCGCTCTGTCGAGCAATAGGGAATACGGTGATGACCGGTGGCCGGTAACTGTGGAGGAACAAGATGATTTAAGGGGTGATCCGAGCATTTACACGAAGAGAAAAACTTCAGAGAAGCCTGCTTATGGGCATCGACAATGTCACGGATTACAGGACAAGGGCAGGAGTCGTTGCAGATAATGCGATGTGCTCGCTTTTGCAGTCGCTTCATTTGAGAAGTGACACTCACAGGAAGTTTACAAAATAGGGGAGCTGCATACATTACAACAGACATGACAAATCCATTGTACACCTCAGCTAAACCCTTTTTGGGAATGAAAGACTTCAATGCACGAATGGTGTACAAACGTCTTGATGCAGTCAGGAATATTCTCTGAAAATGATCATTCCAGGTTAGCTTATCGTTCAATGTCACACCTAAAATGTTCACTTGAGAGGTCAATTTGATGCCATCGTATGGACTAGTTAACCAGTGATTCCCCCGACGAATGATCATCTGTTGACATTTCCCACGATTCAAGAACATTTTATTGACTTCAGACCAATTTTGAATTGCATCTAAATTTGAGGGACTAGGATTCACCTTTGTGCAGGACTCTATCAAAGTCAAGTCATCAGCAAATTTCACCAAATGGGATGCGGCGGATTCGAGATGAAGAGTACCAATGAATAGGGAGAAAAGGTAAAGTCCTAGGACTGATCCTTGAGGAACTCCAGATGTTACTTTGATCAAGGATCCAGTGTGGCCGAGAAACGATATCCTTTGAAAACGACCAGTCAAAAATGAAAGTATCTACGAAACGAAACCTGTGTTCAGGTTTGAAGAGACCAGAGTATTAATGAGTCTATGATGCTGAATCTGATCAAAAGCCTTTGTGAAATCTAAACAAGTGAGACGGACAGATACATTATCTTTGGACTCCATAAAGGTGGTTATACAGTCATGGATGTCAATTAGGGCGCTCGTAGTAGAGCCACGTGGCCTAAAAGCGTGTTGACTCTTTCCAAATAGCTGAAGCATTTGAGTACGCATTTTGGTGAGAACCAACCTTTCAAATACTTTTGAAATGATGGGGAGCATCGAAATTTGTCGGAAATCACACACTAAAGCAAGACACTTTTCGTAACTAATAAAAAATCCCAAAGCAAAGCGTTTTAGGAGGCTAGCGCACTAGGGTTATTGTTCTCTTTAGTATGTCAACATTCTGGTTCACGCAGCCTCCTAAAATTCTAGTGTGTGGCGCTTTAGGATGCAGGTTTCCTCGATTTTAGGAGGTGCTGGTTTACAATGTTAAAAAATTACTGATATCGTAAAGTTAAAGATCATAACCTTTTGGTTGAAAATGTTATGCTTTCAATTTTTCATCAAAAGTGTTCATATTTGTATCCTCTGAATCCTTGCAACGTGAGGAGTACGAATATGTAAGTTATGTTCATGTAAGTTCAATAGCTCTTTTTTCAAACTTCTTCAATATTTTCTCATTTCCGCAAAAGTAAGCAAGCAATGACGGTAAACAATCGACAGCTGCAAAGAGAGAATAAAGACATGCATTCGCTAATTGCATAGAGTAGGTATGTTAGGTAGAGTGGTAACTCCGCATTTATTAAATCTCCAATGCGTAGGCTATACACTTTCGATTTTATTAAATGAACTCAAGGGAGATACAGGTGGTATTGTCACCAAATGTGAGAAATGCAAATTTTTGCAATTTTGCAGAAACTACAACGGAATTGAGTGATCATGATTGTAATGCAGAAGGAATGATAGTATTTCACAGATCCTCATGACAGCCTTGGAGATTTAATATGTTTCTTAAATTATCAATTCGATGGGTTCTTATTACTTTCATGCTCAACCTCAAGAGTATTTTCTTAAGCGTGATCATATCACAGGCAACCTGCCACTGGAAGAGCAAAATCACATAATCAAAGACAATTACTTCATTTAACTTTGAAATATGTAAATGGGTCCACATAGCTATTCAGATTCAAGAAATGAAACATGAATTTAGTGAATCATGAAATCATGCCGGTGGAAATTGAATTAAAAACTTGAAATTTCAACCAAGAAAGCACGAATAATATCGCGACTTTTTCATGAAGACCTCCATTATAATACGGATCATGAAATTCCCTTGATAATCAGGTTAATTCCCGCTAAACTATGATGCTTATTAGCAAATATTCATTCCTTTTGATATCCAACTTGCTTCATGCTACTTGTATAGGAGAGTCATCTCGGTAGTATATAAATATGGAAATTTTGACTTTTTTTCAAAAGTGCTCAAATAATTTTTTGGACTACGAGAACAAAATCTCCGCAAGAAACTGAATCTTTCCATATAAAAATTTTCACTATTTATAAATACAATTTTTAGGTCGACACTCTACCTATCTATCCCTACTCTATGGCTAATTGTCTTGTTTTGAACCTTCTTTTACTTTATCTTGCATTGTATTTGTTTACTTTTGCGGAAATGAGAAAAATATTGAAGAAGTTTGAAAAAGAACTATTGAACTTACATGAATATAACTTACATATTCAGTATGTCATCAGTAGAAGACTTGAAATAGGAAAACATGGCTCCGGGGTCCTCTAGACCTCTCAGGTTTCTAGGGGTTAATTTTCAATTGAGTCACCATGTTTCTGGAAATGAAGATGAAAGCTGACTCATGACACTATGTTCATAGTTTTGACTGGATGCCGTGTAGTCTTTGTTGCTCGATAAAGCTTTCGTATTTAAACTTCCCAATGGCTTGCAAAGATGACTCTTTCGAGGCTTTGTCATCAAACCCATCGTTTAATGCATTTATAATTTTGCAGTGAAACAAAGAGTATGCGAAGAAATATCTATTTTTCATAATTTTGATATCGACATCGCAATGTGAAATCCATTATCATCAACTTCATAACTGAAATATTAATTCGAAATTGAAAAAATCTGAATTTCGAAATTAAAATGAAGCTATAGTCTTCTTCTTGCATGATAATTTTTAATCGAAATTAGAGAATATTTTTATCCAAAAAGTCACTACTGTCCCAAAGAAAGGAACGAATAGGCAAAACAGCATTACACACGAGCACGTACTTCTAACTGATTTCACATATATGCAGTAGCTTAAATCTATTCAGCAGTTTGCAATTTGGTAGGTCAGAATAGAAGACACAACAAAGAAAAGAAGCAAATTCAAACGTAATCAAACCAAATCACCTTTATGAGTAGGTCTATGTAAATTTTACAACTTTGTGTATTAAGAATGCGTAGATAAATAAGTCCCATGTATTCTTTATCTATCGTAACTTTCGCTAAACGCATCACAGGGAGAAGTTTATAACCCAAAAAGCTCAAAGAGATCAATTCTGAATCAATTTGATAAATGCATTTTTCAAGAGCCTTCTTTGGTGTAATACTTAAGTATTCGTAGCAACTGTAGCATCCAGACTTAGCCAAATAAAAGTTGGGAAAAGTCACTTATGATAGATCGACGGCGACTTCTCAGAGAATGTCAGGCAACGTGGTAAACGAAGTTTATGTACCAGAGTGCGACATTCCCACATTAAAGCTAAGCAGTATAGTAGAGCTTTTAGCATCGTGCAACAAAATCCCGGTCACGTGGATCACATTCCCATGATCCTGCAAAATTATACTCGATTAAATTACGAGACAAATAGAAACTTTAATGTTGATAGTGAATCGTGCTATTTATGTATGAAGTCATGCATATTCCTGTGAAACAATGATTAAAATATTGATTCAAAATTGTCCCTATATGATGCAGGTGGATGCAAGAATTTCCGATATAAGTCATAAAATTATATAACTTAATCACTTGCAGATAATTTTTCATAATTGTACTCTAAAAACATCTGAAATGTGGCAATATTGTGCTTTATAATGTATATAACATGCTACTACAAACTTTTCTCGTCCTGAGTAGCATCATAAAAACGTTTATCCAATAAAAAGAAAATATTTTTAAAGACAATTTCTGTGCGCCAATTATTGACACAATTGACCAATTGACAATTGGTGGATCCGATTGAGAATTCAAAATCCGATGGTTTGGTAGGCCAAACAAAGGTGCCCTGAGTATAATAAAGTTCTAAAGGGTTTTCTGCTTGTTCTAAATTTTAAAATTGGGCTAGGCATGAAATACGTCGTCTAACAGAAATTGATTAATAAAATTACACGGCATCGGTAAGCAAGTTAACCGTCATGTGCCACGCAGAATTTCAATTATCAAAAATTTGAAAATCATTAAATATATGATGAGTTGAGCCTACTCAACCATCAATAGGCCCTTTTCAGCATACAGTTTTCGGAATTCAAGATTCCAAGCCGATGCAAGAACAATCATAAATGTGGAATTAGACAATGGCTTTGAAAATGGGAAAACCTGATGCTTATCAATCACATTTAATTACTGAAGTACTCTACCTAGCATACTTGCTCTATACTGGCATGCATGGTTATATGATTTTAAAATTTAATTATTGCGGAGTTTCTGTCCGGCAATGTGAAGCTCCGCAAAATGATAGATAGCCTTCCTCATGAAATTGCCAGCGCAGTGCTGTCTCATAAATCAAAAGTAAGCTTTATTAGAAGAGAGCCTCAAACCTAGGAAGTTGTATAACAAAAGCAATGCAATCAGTTTGATTAATAACATGACTCACGGTTATTGGACACTCTGGGTTGTTGCGTTCTATATGCATTCCTCTTAATGACAGTTGTTGTGATTGGCAACAGACTAATCATGACTGCTTGGCTATTATTGCGACCATTCACGCATTTTGGAGTCATCTACAAATAAAGGCCAAAAGGCCATAGGATGCTCTGAAGTAGGGGCGATCAAAAATTTATTACATTGAAATTAATTTCAATTAATTGATTTCAGTTATCAAAAAATGCAATTGATTCATTTCGGTTATAAAAAATACAATTTATTGATGTAATGAAATACATAATTGCAATTAAATAATTGGTGTCATCTAATAAATGCAGCTAATTGATTGATTGATTGATTTGTGTTGTGATGGGGAAGGCACTTTGACTGATTTACTTGAAATATCGTCACCAATCACCATTGTAGGAAGCCATAACTCACCTTCAGTGATTTATTTAGACTTACTAAGCATACTATTAACCTTCCATTCACAACTGATCGCTTATACACAGAATTATATATTTTGTTCATCTGCTTAGGTTTGCTAGAAGTGTGACTAATACGAAATTGATGGCACATCGAGGAACCTATTGAGTGAGCAAAAAGGAATTCCTAATACCTTACAGAGATAGGAAAAAAAGTCGTGCGCCGCTTGCGGATTAATGTGAGTTCCAGCAAAGTGCTGCGATTGCCAAAATTCCTTCAGATTCGAAGAATTCAGATCATTGCGAACACGTTTTCTCCATAATGTTGGCCCTTCCGATCATTATTAAAACAAGTAGGCTAGCAGGTGTACGAAAATTAGTTCACCTGATGTTTTCACATCCTCTCCTCGGCATTTCTCACTGTATAGTGCATACACTGAATCGAATGTTAGCCAGTCAGGCGATGTGATCTCACAGCACGCACGCATCTCTCACTGGCTCTGGTGGCCTCTGTTGACAGCTTATTGTTTGCCATTTCCAATAGCAAGCGATACACGAATTATCCATTCGAGCAGGAGCAAGTTCAATTCTATGATGTGCCATTTCGATATTAATGTTGAATGTAACAACCCTTCCTTTCTAGGAAACTGAAGCGCACGCAGATGAATCTAATTCTGTGCGCTTATAGGATTCTAATCAGGATCCTGATTAGAATTCCACACTGTAAATCGCTGGATGCGAAAATTACATACAAACATATGCCAAATTCACATACAATTTGAAACTAACATTTGATACGAGATTCTCGTATGTTTGCACGGTACCCGTTACACGGTTTCTCTTATGTTAGGGAACTATCTGGTGCATAACTCATATCGGCTAGTATCTCTAAATTACAGCACTACGCTGTAAACTGAACACTGTTAAAAGCAGCTAAAATAACCGCTAATCTTCACAGAAAATATCCGTAAATATCTGTTAAAATGATGACGTCACCACGTGATGACTGATGACGCAACAGTTAACATCCGTTCATATCAGATAAAACAAACGTCTGTTTTTAAGGATATCTACAGTTCAGACTGTAAGTAAGTGTAAAAAAAACCCTGAAAACATTTTAAGCTGTTAATTTTAACGGATATTTACGGTTTACACTTTACAGTGTGATATGAACGGATTTTAACTGCAACGTCGCCACTCATCACGTGGTGACGTCATCATTTTAACAGATATTTACGGATATTTTCTGTGAAGTTTCTGTTACGTTTAGCGGTTATTTTTGCTGTTTTTAACGGTGTAAAGTTTACAGTGCACCGTTTTAAATCTTTATTACATGCATATGTTCTGTTATGCAATAGGTAATGCATGGATTTGAGATCATTATTTACTTGACCGAGCTCGAGTACAGTAGGCCTGCCTGAAAGTTTTCGAAGTTTCATTGTCTGTTTGCATGTTCACTTCATTTGTTTCTCTACCGCTGACAAAGATCAAAGTTAGAAAAATTCCTGAAGGATGCTCAATATTTTCTAACTTGACTATTTCGTCTGCAGTGCTATTCCAGCGAAAGATTGATGATTCACAAACTTGAGCTTATTGAAACTCACCAGAGATTTGGGAGAGAAATTCTTCTGAGAGTTTATTTCGAAATGGTTAAGTCATTGGATTCAACTAAAGCCTCGCTCATACATCAATTATCTCTTGAACATGATCAAAGAGTCGGCGACAGTTGTTTTATTTGCTCTGACACGAAACATAGTTAGCTCACAGAACTTCTGACTGTGAATGGTCTCCCATATATCGCATATTTCCATCACTTGAATAAAACTGTGCGTGCATGTCAAGTAGGAATATTGAGGAATCGACGATGCAATAATTAAAAAAGTTGCATCGTTCATTTTGTAAGTATCCTTCAAATATCGATATTACAAGTTTGACAGCTAATTAAAGCCATCAAAAGTGCAGTAAATGTTCAATTACTGAAAATAATTTCATCTGTCTGTGTCGCTGCCTTTGCTTGAGGAATGACAGTCGTCGAGTTGCAAATTCCATCATCTGAATATAATTAAAGGGTTCTGTTGCGTTTCTCTGAGTTCATCCAATCATCCTGAACTACATGCACAAAGCGACCCGAAAATATTCAAATTAATAATTCTGCATTTGTTTTCCAAGCAAACTTCTCATTGATTTTTAGTTGTCTTGGAAGTCTAAAAAGTTTTGAAAAGATCGACCATGTATTTGTTAAGTCCATATGAGTAATTACATTAAGTAGAGCAAGAATTCAATATCAGTTAAATCCCCAATGTGTATGTAGTTTCGATTTTGTTAAATGAACTCGAGTTGAGTCCTAGTACCAAAATGTAAGAGAAGCAAACTTCTCATTAATTTCTCTTTGTCTTGAAAATACGTCTAAAAAGTTTTGAAAAGCTCGAACATGTATTCGTTCAGTGTGTTGGATTTCCAGCCCATCTTTTCGTGTGAATATAATAGAAGAAACCTATTATTATCCTTGATCATCCTAGAATAAACTGTGGCTAGAATAGTTTGAATCGTCAAGTTATCTCAAACAATGAAATATCGACTTGAGGACATTTTTTTCACTTTATCGAATAAAACGTCAGACAGCTTTCAATTGGATATAAGTTTTTCTACGTCCTGTATGATTAGAAGTGAACTAACTGGAACTCGGCAGACGCGCAGATTCGTTGAAGGCATATGGTGTACATCATTTTGTTAAAGTCTCATTTTCGGCCTCGTTCTTTGCAGACACTCGTGGGAAATTCCAATCCGCTGTTTCATGCAAGATAGATGAAATTGGAATGAAGTTATTTCCACCAAAGTTCACTCATGATTTGTCTGTCAAATAAATTAATTATTTGTATATAATAAGTTGCATTCTTCTGTTGAAGAATAGAAAAATCATTAAAATTTGCAGGATGCTCCTAGAAGTCCTATCAGCTGCAAATTACTCCATCCTCTCACTCTAAGGGCAACACGACACGGAATGAAAGGAAGACACACACAACCTGATGGAAATCCCTGGAGGATAAGAGCTTATTGAAAGTCTAAGATACTAAAATAAAATCAATACATAATACTTGAGATCGAAACCTTTATTAGGATCAAGATACATAATACTAATGGTTACGCAAACTTGCCAGAGACAGCAACAAAGAGAAAGTAAAAATCCAAGGACGGAAATTCACAAAATTCAACTGCGTCCAACGACATGCATGCATATAACTGAGACAACTGGCACCACACAAGAATTATGCATGAAGTCATCAGGGAAAGCGCATGTATGATACTCTTGAAATGAATAGTCCGACAGCCTGAACCAATTTCTGCAGGAAACGAGGCCGAAAATGAGACTCTCACAGAATGATGTACACCATATGCGTGCTACGAATCTGCGCGTCTGTGAGTACTAATTAGTTTTCTTCTTGTCAGACAGGATCAAAGAAGAACACATGTTAATCCAATGGGACAGAAATTGCAGTTTTTGGTAAAAATGAAGTTTTCGATGTTTTCTCTCATCTGCTGAAAAGTGCTAAGTCTAGAGCCATTTCGGTATAGAATGTTTCCAAGTGATTTCTTATCACGTTCATTAACATTTATCTATGAAACTAAATACATTCAGATTTGGCAAACTTCCTAATGTCGGCAAATACCAACATATTGACTCACTTTATCCACATTGAGCCGCAATCTCGCATACACATCACCTATCATATACATGATGATATCATATGCACACGAAAGGAAATGACCTAAAGACAAATCATGCCGAGAGTTATGGCTCCGTCCTTAATACTTTTCAGTTAATAGGAGAAAACATAGATACGAGTAAGTTCATTTTTGCTAAAAACTGGAATCTGCGTCCCAATGGATGTGTTTTTCTTTGATCTTGTCATACAAGAAGACAAACTCACTAGAACTCGGTAGACGCGCAGATTCGTAGTAGGCATAGGGTGTGCATCATTCTGTGAAAGTCTCATTTTCGGTCGCGTTTCCTGCAAAAACTCGCTGTTTGACCGACATAATAACCGGTTATGCCGCATTGACACTGATCGGAATTTCGAACATATGTATAGACATGCAGATTTTGTCACCTAGCCACTTAACCAATGAATAATGTCAATAAAGTGAACAATATTTGAGATTACGGGAAGCATATGGGTGGTTCCTCATTATGGCCCACCCTGCATATTGTGAATAGATCATCAACATGGATTTTCATGGGCTGCAATGAATCACACATGAGGGCACGGAAGCCTTTGACATGCTCCGCTTTCAACTTCTGCTGGAGGTTGTATCGGATATATAGTCTGACCGAACATCTTAATAAAAAAGTTTCGGTTTCAGACATCTCCCGACATTTATCGTCTGGATTTGTATCATAAGAACTAAAATAGCAACTGAAAACATGCGTGATAAAAATGTAGATGGAAATGTAATTTTGCGTTATCGAAAACTAGACCAGTTTTCTCTCCTATTAGTAAACAAGTTCAAAGAGTTGAATCTACAAATATTTTCAGAGAGATTTTAGTTGACTCTAGAATTGATCGAATTGAGATTACATTTAGATCAAACTTCCTAAGCTTGGAAAGAAATTTGTTTGGCGATGTTTATTTATTCATATAATTTTTTCATTGAATTTTGGACGTCTGGTGAAGATGAAGAACAATGGAACTATTTTAATTATTTAAATAACCAGATGTTTATTATGTAAACTGCGCAATTAAATGGTTCTGAAATAATTAGGTCTGTCCAAGTTGTTTTGTCCAGCGTTTATGATGTTGACGTTTTTTTAAATATGATAGGGTTTTTTATATATTTATATATATATATATATATTTGTATATTCAAACATAAAGTGCCCAATTTCAGCATATTTTCAAATGAAAACAACTTCGCGTTTTGAACCAACCGAACATGTTTCAGAATCTCATGGATTCCATCATCAGCGGTAAAATGAAGTGAGAAACACACACAGAAGTCAGTTTATATAAGAGTTCTTAAAACAATGTCAAAGCATGTAAACAGATATCTCACAAAAACGAACCGAAGGTCAAAGTAAATCGAAATATGCCGATTCATGGATTTAGATTCAGAGGTATGGAACCATTCCTTTCATTCGACAATAGGTCAGTATATTTTATAGGTCAGTATAGTTTATATTCAGTCGTTTATAGTCAGTATAGTTTGTAGGTCAGTATAGTTCAGTCAATATTTACATATTTATATATATATGTATATTTATATATTTTTAAATATGATATGATATTTTACTTCTTTTATCTGATATAAAATCTTCAAATAAATGAATTATCAGAAATAATTCTGCGATTATTGTTAAGCAAATCAGTTAGATTGTCCTGCAGTTAGTTAACTTTTGCATGCAGCTAGCATATATGCTGAAATGTCAATTTGTATAGATAACTCTGATGAATTTTTGGCTTTTGTTTTTGTTGATCAATTATACCTGAAGCATTAATATTTTATAAAGTTCTTTTCAAAATTTGCTTTATTTTTTAGCTAACTACCTCCCTGTTTCTCTAGAATAATAATTCACCATATATAAGTCTGTTGATGATCCGAACTTTTCAGTGTTTATTTTTGTCGAAATTCATATTTTCAAACCCTTCATTCTGTTCATTTGACATTTAAAAGCATGCGCTTGAAGCAATTTGAATTTTAAAGAAATTTAAGAAATTTTAATTGCGTTATGGCTTGAAATAGCTATGCTTTTAGTGCATTTTCCAAATTCATACATCTACAGTATGCAATTAGGATATTAAGCTAATTTCTGAAGCTATTCATTAAATACTACATGCTGTGTAACTTGGTGTGTCAGTGATGATCAATAAATAATACTTTTTGTAAGCACAATCTGAACACAATTGCACATTGAGTTGCATCCTCAGTTCAAAATAGTGAGAACAGACCCTGAATAATCGCCATATGCAGAGAATACAACTCAGTATTCAGTTATTATATTTACATTATGTTTGTGGTCCTGCATTTCACCAAATTCATTCTTTTAATATCTCATTTTGTCAAATTTGCTTCCAAATCGGAAACATTTATTTCGTCGATTCCCGATCTTCTTTTCATGTTATCCAAACGCCGAAACTCTTTACTCAATTTTCCAAAATGGTGGAATGATAAATGAAGTCTGTTGACCGTGGATTTAGTTAAATGTGAATTCTTAGAATTGCAAGAAATAAGGAAATCGATGAAGGATTGTCAAATCTTCGTTGGAGTATCTCTCTTTGTTCCTTGCAGAATAAGACACTGAGGAGAAGAGAGTATTGTTTCATTCAATATGTCTTATTCAACTGCACAGAGGTTGTATTATCATACTGAGAAAGTTGCGATACAATTAATCATACAACGGGAAGACAATGAAAGAAATTGATCAAAACCGCCGAAATTGGATGCGAATTGTGGGAATTTTAAGCCGATAGATTTGTTTGAAGCTCTGTCAGATGATGAAGATAATTTTGATTAATGCATTGAAGCTGTGTTAATCCGAAGTTGGAGATTTCGATGAAAACTGTTGGACGATTTATAACAAAACAGAGAATGAAATGGGAATCATGCAGCCGGAGAATATCTGCTTCTTTGATGTTCTTTGATGTTAACTCGATGTTAGAGTGTCGACTCAGAGATGCATCTGTAAACAGTGAAAATTTTTATATGAAAAGATGCAGTTTTTGCGGAGATTAAGTTCCTGCGGTCCAAAAATTATTTGAGCAGTTTTTAAAAAGCTAAATGTTTGCAAATTTATATACTACCGACACTTTATAATTAGTATGAAACAAGTTGGATATCAAAAGGAATGAATATTTGCTAATAATCATCCTAACAAAGCGGAAATTAAGCTGATTATCAAGGGAATTTCATGAACCGCATTATAATGGAAGTTTTCATGAAGAAGTCGAGATCTTATTCGTGCTTTCTTGGCTGAAACTTCAAGTTTTTGATTAAATTTTCATCGGCATGATTTTATGATTCACTAAATTCATGTTTCATTTCTTGAATCTGAATAGCTATGTGGACCCATTTACATATTTTAGAGTTAATTGAAATCATTATCTTTGAATGTGTTGTTTTGCTCTACCAGTGGCAGGTTGCTTGTGATACGAGTATGATCTCGCTAAAGAAAATACTCTTGATATTGAGCATGAAAATATAATAGCAGCCTGTCGAATTTCTAATTTAACAAACACCTCTTCAAGGCTGTCATCGCACGGAGGATCTGTAAAACTGTTATTCCTTCTGCATTGCTATCATGATCAGTCATTTCCGTGGTGATTTCTCCAATACCTCAAAATTTGCATATCTCACATTTGGTAACAATATCCAATTGTATCCTCCTCGAGTTCATTTAATAAAATCGAAAGTGTATACACATTGGGGATTTAATAAATGCGGAGTACCACTCTACCTAATACGCTTACTCTATGGTGCCTGCGATCACATAAAGTTATTATGCCGTGTCACATTGTGGATCCAGGTAGCTTTGCGGTCCTAATGTTTCATAGTTCACATAAAAAGACAATATACCTAGGGGTGCCTACACCTTTTTCATTTCTTTCAGATATTTCCAAATGAACTTCAGACATTTCCAGATGGATTTCAGATTTCTCCAATTGAATTTCAGATATCTTCAAAGTTGAGAGTGTTGATAGATATCTGAAGTAGACATGGAAAAGGTATAGATTTGTAGCAAATTTTAAAGCTAAATAAACAAGCTTAACTAAAAAGAAATGTAGTTTTCCAAAGAATACGTCAGATTTTACAACCATTAGATGAAAAGCAATTTTCCCTAAGACATCCATAAAGACCATAAGCTCAGTTCTGCACCATGAACAATGTCCTATCACAAACTAATATTTTTGAAACATTTGTCACGAACAATATTGAGAAAATGAGAAGGCTGAGTCTTCCGAGACTTTAGTATTAACGTAAGATATCATCAACGCAATGATTGCTTGTAATTATTTGACGCCCTTTTTCTATTAACCGTGCTCAAGTGACATACAAATATATGAAAAATTGGCCAATAGTCCAGGCGTCAGCATTAGTTTCTGCAGGGAACGTGGCCGAAAATGAGACTTCCATAAAATGATGCACATCCTATGCTTACTACGAGTCTGCACGTCTGCCGAGTTCTACCTGGTTCATCTTGTCAGGCACGATCAGGGAAGAACACATGTTGATCCAATGGGACACAGATTGCAGTTTTGACAAAAATGACATTTTCTATGTTTTCTCTTCTATGTTTTCTATGTATTACTGACCGCAGTAATTGTAGACAATATCTACAAAGTAACCAAATTGCGATTGGTTGGATTAAATGTTCATTTGAGAAAATTAGAAAAATCTTCTGCCAACTTCTTTGAGAGCAAACGTTCTATCAAATCGTCCCAATGATTATGTTTTATCCTCGGTAGTTGCGAAGTAATTTAAGAAATTTTCACGTTAATTCCGTCCCAGACAAATTCGAAAAATTGGAAGGATTTGATTCGCATGAAATTTTTGAAATTATTTCATAAATGCTGTTTTTTCTTGATAAAGCGGTTAGTGAAGAATTCAACATCACTATTTTAAATCCAAAGATTTATTCAGTTTCATTTATGAATTTATTTTTTACGCGACTGAATGCGAAATTTGAGACGATTTGTTCCAGAGTTGATATTTATATTTCATTGATCTAAACTTGTTTATTTTTTATAAAATTATTTTGTGATTAGTCCATGACTAATGAAAATCAAAGGATTCGTTCTCTTTCAGATTTCTTCTAAATGAATAAATAATCGGTCCGTAAGGAATATAAGTAGTTATAGGCCGATTCTGCAATTGAATGAATCTTTTGATTATTAAAACATTATTCAAGATGTAGCAGTCAGTAAACATTTTTCTTGCATATTAAATTTCTAGAAATCTCGAGAGAAGATAAGAATTCCTCTCATTGTTGAAATTGAGATCAAAATGGATAGCAGAGCGTGGTTTCGATCCACGGACCTCTGGGTTATGGGCCCAGCACGCTTCCACTGCGCCACTCTGCTGATTAACTTCATCGCTTCATTTTACTAGGTTATTCTGAAAATGATTGTGAAGTCTTAATGCTGACGAAATTTTCGTTCACTTATTTTCATCGCAGTCAGTGCCTGCTTGAAACAACATTGCGTCACACGGTGTGCGCACATTCCTCCTCTCATCTCTCATCTCAATGAAAAAATCATCGATATTTTCTGTCATAGATGCTGATATAACAAATGCAGACTTCAAAACAGTTTTTCATGACAATTAATTGATTGAAATCATTGTTAGAAAAACAGATAGATGAAAATGAAATGAAACTTTTACTTCATGCATTTTGTTCTAAACCTCTTAGCAACACGACTCGATGATGTGATTGAATCTATTTTTAGTCTGCCGTTTTATTGTGTGACAGAAATAGATTGAAGTAAAGAATGAATTGGAATGGCGAGGTTAGTGTTTCATTCAATGTATATTATGACTGACAGCGCTGAAAAATCGTCGAAGAAGTGAAGATTGTTGAATAGTTTGTATGAATGAAGCTCAAGGGAATACAATGCTAATGAATGATTGAAAATGAGATCAAAATGGTTAGCAGAGCGTGGTTTCGATCCACGGACCTCTGGGTTATGGGCCCAGCACGCTTCCACTGCGCCACTCTGCTGATTACGCAATTAAGTTATAACAGTGGGTGATTGTTGAAGATGCGATGTGTGTGGTACCCTGCACTGACGAGATCCGTGTTTGTTCAATCAGATCAAATCAATGACTGGTTGACAGCGTACCTTCCTCTAAATGTTAATTAAAGGAAAAATATTTCTTCATGTGGTCGTTGTTGTTACCAATGAATTGAAATGAGTATGTATAGGGTCTTCAATCGTATTTTTAAACGAACGATGTGCTGTTGACAGGTCACAGAAGTAAACTGACATAATGAGTCGCGACTAGGCATTCAAAAACAAGTTTTTATGAAAGAGTGCGAGCTAATAGACCCGGTGTTTTATATGATTTTTCAATTTTCTCCTTGATGAATCCAATTTCCTCCCACAATTTCTGCTTATATATTTGTTCGACAGGCTTTCTTAATAGATCGATATAAAGCCGCCCTCTAGAACTATCTAAAGTTGTGCGAAAAAGAATTGGTTATATCTCACTAGGCTCATGACATAGAAGGCTGACTTTGCAAATGACTGCTCAGAAGGAAGTAATGTTTTTCAGTTAGTTAATGACGTAATCTAGGTCATGAAACTGCTATCGTCAAGCTCACAGAGTCTGCGCATTAGTGTCAAAAGTATTGACTACACACTACTTTTTCAAGGCACTGGGAACACTTTTCCAGTTTTCATAACATGATTCCTGTTCTAGTATTTGCAAAACGAAAGATCATAGTCATTCGGAAAAGCAAACTTTTTTTACATTTTCCCAACCCTAGCTCACGCTGACATTTTTCTGTTTTTTCATGCAACCACAGGGTGGGCGGAAAGTTAATACATATTTTGAATTGTCCCTAATTCGCTAAGTGCAGCTCAGGTTCGCATTATATTCAAGCATGATGTGTATCAAGCCTTGCCATTTTTCTCTTCAAAGTCTTACAGTTAGACTATTGGTACTTTTGGATTTCTATGATTGAAAAGTTAACAGTTTTTATCAGATTTTGAAAAACTCAATTGATATAGTAGCACAGATTTCTAAAGATATAGCTTTAATTTTGTCTTTACTTGAGAGACCTAAATTGAAAATTTTTTAAGATGCAAGAATTTTGTTACATGAAAATGCACAAATCTAATTTTTTATGCTTTCCAATAAACTGAAAAAAGTCAATTTCCTTATTAAAACATTTAATGCGAAAAATTATAAGATACTAAAACTCAATGAACACCCAATCGCTCTACTAGGGTGCAAAGTCGATCAGGCATGATGTTCCCTGACTTCCTGAGAAACTCCAGAGGCACAAAAGATGAAACAATCTGAATTTTGTTCTCATGCTCAGGTAGTGTCCCTGGCTTTGAACGATAAGCTTCATCCTTGCCCATCCCCAACATAAGAAGGCGCATGGAGTCACATATGGACTTGTGATCGGCCATTAATGAGGGAGGGCCTCGGCGACCTAACGAGCGCCCTGAGAACTGCCCATCAAGCCACTCCCTTACCAGGTGGGCGAGGACCGTCTTGCATAAAAATCAGGTCGTTGATATTTTCAATGTGCTAATGACCGGCCACATTTTCTCCTGTAGCCTCTGTGAATTCATCGCTTCACATTGGAGGAAAGGACCCACGATGGTATCTGCCATCATACCACACCAGACAGTCATACTCGGTTATGATTGATATTTCTCTGCTCGAATCGTAGGGTCGTTTTCTGCCCAGTATTGGCGGTTGTGACGAATGACGAAGCCACCAACATGAAACACTGATTCGTCGCTCCACAAAATGTTGTGAAAAAAATTTGATTTCTTTCATGCCAATTGAGCATTCGTGCTCCATAATCAATAGGAGTGTCATGGTCCGCCTATACGATTATGACTGACGATAACGGATCAAAATTTACGCCTCTCAAGTAAAGAAAAATTTAAAGCTTTATCTTTAGAAATCTGTGCTACTATATCAATTAAGTTTTTAAAATCTGATAAAAACTGTTAACTTTTTAATCATATAAATCTGAAAGTATTAAGAATCTAACTATAAAATTTTGAAGAGAAAAATGGTAAGGCTTGATACAAATCATGCTTGAATATAATGCGAACCTGAAATGTACTTAACGTATTAGAGACAATTTAAAATAGGTATTAACTTTCCGCCCACCATGTATATTTAGAAACATTTTGGTCTTATTTTCGTACTTCGAATTTGAATGAGCTTTGTGTTTCTTTTGTTGATTTTCATTCCTTGTCAGTAACCGCTGACCCCAGTTTTGGTGTGTGGAACCGTCTGAGAATCAGGACTTTTTCATCCATGGTGTCATTGAGTGCAGATCGATCTCCGTTGTCTGATATCAGGATCAGGATTTGAAAGTGCATCTCCAATCTGCAAATCATCTAATTAAGTTTAAGTGTTCATTGCAAGCAGAGGATATTTTGATTTTGTTATCTTTGACGGATGATTGAAATCAAACTGGCCAATTTGAGAGCTGCCTTCATTTTCTGATGAAATTAAGTCATTCTCTAATTATCATCCATCAGTCAAGAGATCAGACCAAACAATCAATTATTCATCTAATTCCTGCTTAGATCTCATTGCAAAGGTTCATCGCCTGGAATTCTTGCTTAAGTTGCGCACCTCGTTCAAGTCCAGGAAGAAATGCTGTTATCTCGAGGAAAGGCATTGAAAATCTGATGAGAACATCTAATTCTTAGTTGATATAATTGCGCTGTAATTATCATCAATTGACATCGGTCGCATGTAAACGGTTCGCAGATAAGTTTGAAGAGCGACATGTCTACATAATCTGTCCTACCAGTCTATACTATTTGATCCATCGTTTATCTAATTTCGTCTTTTGTTAATTGTATTTACAACATGGCTTCAAGTGCTTCGGTGGACATCAATCCCTGCTACTGGTCATATCACCGGCAGTCACAATTGTAACGAAATATTTATTGTATTTCACTCTCGATGGCCTTGGAGGTCATACAAGTGATTGAAATGAGTTTGAAATGCATTATTGCCCGGCATTAGAGGGCATATAATGCACTACTATCCGCCCGCCAATTTCAAATAGAATTCCCACCGTCCCAGATAGCTATGAACCGTCATCTGTCAACCTAGCTTGAGAATCCATTAATGAATGAATTGGTAAACTGATATTTCAAATCATTTTTAGATAGAAATCTGAATTTTAAATCTATTCACATTTGCAAACAATCATAGACTTCAATAAAAGTCAATCAAAGATTTCTTCATCTTCCCATTATCTGTGATTAACCATAGACTTTAGAAGTCTGTGGATTAACAGCATCTTGATCGTCTAGATATCTACAATTTATTCTCTATTGTGATATTTCTATCATAGTTATTTAGAGGTCCATGCTAACAACGATCAAGAATTGCAATATTCATAGACTTCGCAAGAGTTACATACAATAGCATTTTATCATGGATTTTGTGGGCAGAAATATCAGACAGTCTCGGCGGCTGCTACCGCAGCCTCGTCCATGTCTGATATTACTGCACTATGATGCATGATTTTGTAAGGCTTTCTATGTCTACAGGTTAATAAGTTCCACGAAGCAAGTAATTATTTTCCTGGTTGGAAATTATTAACCTGGTGCAGACTTCTATGAAAAAGTCATGCATTATAACAGATAATGCATAGATTTCTTCGGTAATTATTTGTCATAATAACCTCAAGCCTTCGGCTCTCGGTAATTACAGCAATAATGACAAAAATCCATGATATAATGCTACATTCATTGATTGACAACCCGGGTGATGATGAGGGTTTGATCCTGCCAATTAACATACAATAGGTCGCACGTTGGCGACTATACCTCAATTGGTGGAGTGACAGGTCTTGACATCATCAGGTAGTAGGTTCGAATCCAGCCACAAGTCTTGCACGATAATTGCAATTTCATTTCATTCCTTACTAACTGCGATGGTTCAGCATTTGGAATTCTTGCTTGAATTGCGGACTTCGTTCACAAAGAATCTTTGCTAAGAAATACTTTTACTTTGAAGATAAGAAATTGAAAATCTGAAGAGAACAAATGAAGAGTAACTCTATCAAAGGCGCCGACATTCTTGATTCTCCGATCGCTCTCTCCCGACCAAGGAATTACACCAAAGCTCGAGCCCGCACCTCGGTCAGACAAACGGTACGAAAGGAATACACGTAAAGGCAGACAGAAGTCTTCAGTGACGCGGCAGCTATTGTTGCTGGATGGAATGCTCATGTGCTATCATCACAGCAGCTAATAGGCGAGCTTGGTCGGGAAAATGATGTTAAAATAGACTTAGTGAGGCTAATCCATGAACAGCAGTTCCAGGTGCCTGATGTAGGCCAGGATTTAAAAAATTTGTTTCTCTTAGGATTTTTTGTTCTTAGTGTCATCGGTTCCTTCCACTTGATTTGAATTGAGCAACATATGAAGAATGTCGGCAATCCCAAAGCAGTTTTGCGTGTGATACAAAGCCTTTGCTTTGTGTTGGTCTGTATGGGCCATCATTTCCAACTTCGACGGAGCATCGAGCTATTGACTTAACTTCGCCCCACTGAGGGAGGGCGCTGACCCCCCCACCTACCGAAAATTTTATTTAGCTCCTGACCGAAAGATGATGCGAACTCCAAATTTTAGATAGATTATTTTCTACGTAGGCTATTCCACAGGTTTCCACTAATTTTGAATGACATCGGCTTAACTCCTTCGTCGTAATAAAAATTTGAAAATATGAATGTATTCGTCGAACTATTCGAATTTATTTAAGAAAGTGTTTTCGCTTCAATTTGAACAGAAAATGATAATTCTCTTGTAGATTTTATTTAAACTTCGACGTTTTGAATTCATAATTTAGAATTGTGAAATTATTTGCGAAAGCAATTAAAAAATCATCTTTTTGACATTTGACCTCCACAGTGACCTTGAATATCAAAAAAATGATAATATTCTGACTCGTCATGACGACAGCCTTCATTCATTGTATTTTGTTTTGAATTTGGACATTTTGTTTCGGAAATATGCAAGGGGCGCTGAGGACCACTTCCCAAAACGGCGCGATTGTCAGGACACCTCAGTGGGGCGAAGGTCAATGCACTTCACCGATTTGACAGTTCCGAACATGGAAATCCGACTTCGCCCTTTGTCACTGAGACAAGAATGAAGAAAAACTGTTTGTTGATGCTCATTTCAGCCGGTCATTCGGGAAAGAATCTATGTCAATGTTGACAGATTTTAAAAAGAATCGAATTACTGAAACATGCAGAAATTGCAGGTTTTTCATAAGGCGTTCTATTGGAAGTGGGGCTGTGCGCTTGCCGCACCTGCTTGCACCGATGCATCACGGTGCACGAAAATTTTAACTGTTACATTGCAGCACTGAAATGTAGCCGAAATATAAATTCTTTTTCGGTGTTAGCTGATAGTTAACAAAGACTTCAAGATCTTGAAGTTAGGGTCTCTATCTTCAGTTACAAATGTTCAGAATTTAATGCAAATTTCATAAAGCAAACTCAAAGTTATTAGGCTTATTTTAATTTCATTTTGACAGCACGTGCAACTCTCATGATGATTGCTTGACTCTCAAGATGCTTAGCCGCAACCAGAAACTGGCAAAAAGTTGCCTTGACTAAATTACTAAATCAGTGGCGGATGAAACGTCCGGGTTTTAATTGCTTCTTTTAATAAACATATGCACGTGGAGTATATAGCAAAAGAGGAGCTTGTCATTGATATTTTTCCAAATTATGAGAGTATAATATCCGAAAACACTCAGGAAAAATAGAATGATTCGAAGCAATGTCATCGCAATTTTCAAATTAATATGCATGAGGGTCAGAATCTAGACATTATTCGTTTTCAGGCAGTCTCTCTGTAGTGATGCAATCACAGAATTAGATTCATCCGCGCGCTTCGCTTTCCTAGAAAGGAAGAATTGTATGTAACCTGAATATCGAAATGGCACATCACAGAATTAGACAACTTGCTCCTGCTCGAATGGATAATTCGCATCGCTTGCTATTGGAAATGGCAAATAATAAGTTGTCAGCAGAGGACACCAGAGCCAGTGAGAGATGTGTGCGTGCTGTGCTATCACTTCGCACACACCAAAACACACATCCCTGTCTTGGCTTCGATTCAATGTATGCACTATACAGTGAGCAATGCCGAGGAGAGGATGTGAAATCATCAAGTGAATTAATTTTCCTACGCCTGCTACTTTCTTTAATAATGATCGGAAGGGCCAACATTATGGAGAAAACTTGTGCGCAATGATCTGAATTCTTCGAATCTGAAGGAATTGTGGCAATCGTATCACTTTGCTGGAACTCACATTAATCCGCAAGCGACGCACGACTTTTTTCCTATCTCTGTAAGGTATTATGAATTCCTTTTTGCCCACTTGATAGGTTCCTCGATGTGCCGTCAATTACGTATTAATCACACTTCTAGCAAACCGAAGCAGATGAACAAAATATTTAATTCTGTGGATGCAATGCTATCAGATCGTGCGAAAAATCTTTTAGATAGAACGTTGCATCTTGAGATTCCTATGAGACTATGACATGGACTATAAGCTACAGTTGTATATATAGTTACAGTAATATATTACACACATGCATGAATTTGCCGTGAATAAAGCACTATCTCTATCTCTCTCTTACATACATGTATTCACTATAAATTTCCTAGATTCCTTGGTCGCAAAAATGAGATTTTGTGGCCGTAAACCGATTTCTCACAAACTTGAGTCATCTATTATTTTCGTCACTTTCCCACACTTTTTTTCATCATTAAGAAATGCATCAGCAATTTAATGACATATCTTTGATTTTCAAAATGTTTCAATTTCATCACTTAGAAATTTTAGGTTCAAAATTTCTGAAGTTTTAGAATTTCAAGTAAAACTGAACAGTATAATGTCAATTTGATCAAAATTCGAACGCTTCGGTGTACCGGATCAGAAACCGGTTCTCACAAAAGAACCGGTTCACCGCGCACACCCTTAATTGCAAGTTATTTGATCAAAATACTTCTAGGCCTACATAGAAAGAGAAATGACAATAATCATGAATATTTGCAAAGTGAACTGATGAGCTGCCGTTAACCAGTGGAAGCCGCCATCGTTTAGGCACCGTTGTCGTCTATGACGTTCTATTGTGTTCAATGTCTCTGTCCATTCTAATCCTTTACTTTTTAAAAAGTAATTAAATTTCAAAGTCCTTTTTCAACTCCTTTAAGTTTTTTAGTGTTTCAGATTTCCATGGCTCTGAAGACAAGTAGATAACAAAATAATAGTTGACATCATAGAAATTAATAACAATAAAACCTCTAGAATGGAAGTAAAGCTTCATGCAATACACAATAGTGGCACAAATCCCGCACGCATTTTCACTTAGATACACTTGTCAACGGCTGTATCATTGGTTTAGAATCAGTCACATGAGTAAATCGAAGCCTTTTATTGGTTCTTCATGCCCCAACTTAGTTCCCCCCGATGTGCCGTGACCTTGAGTCAATTTCCATTCTAGCGAACTTCAGATAAACAATCTATTTCCATGGTTGACATTCTCATTGGATATGTTGATTTGATGTGTTGTTCTAGCAGTATTCGAAACATGCTTCATTTGTGATAATTTCAAGCATCACAACAATTTGATTTTCAATACCACAACGGCAGCCTTATATGGAGATGTCGAACTCAAGAAAATCAATAATAAAACTGCTTTCAAACTGAATCGATTGAATAACACCGTTTACTGCTGCATTGGTGAGGCCCTGTGATCTCACTACCATAGAGTCGAGAAAAATCCGAAATGCCTCAAGTTAGAGGATCAAAATCAATATTCAAAATCTTCAACATTGCAGATAGACAGGAGAACGACATTGCATGTGCAATCTTTAATTCTCTTCATGAATGATGCAACTCTATACAATTTCTTCAAAGATTGCATTCGTGGCTTGTTTTTTTGCATAATTTAAGAAAATGTTGTTTATTCGGTTGCAAGCTGCACGTTTCGACCGCTACTTAGGTCCTGTTCACCGAATAAACAACATCGTCGGACAGTCGGTTTCCTCCGTCAACTTAAACTCTGTATAAGTATTTCAAAACCTGAAGGGTGAAGAACAACCCCTTGCACATTCAAATGTTAGTTTGAATTATCATTCGAACTCAAATAAGAAGTGTCATGAAAATTCCGCCAACCTTAGGTGATCTACTTGAGGTAACTCTGGCTCCAGGGTAAGATCTGGTGACTTCAGGGAATAGATCTGGTGACCGTGGAGAACATAATTCCATTGACAACTGGCAAAAGACCGCACAGCGGGATTCTTTCTGGGAGCAAGTAAGTCCGAGAGCAGTTGCTTGATGGCTGTGTCTGAGGTAAAGATAGTTTAGTCTGGTTACTTGGTGTCAGGGTTGCTTCTTGCCGGGTTCCTGGCCCGTACGAGCTGGCACTTATGACTGGACAGACACCCCTGCAACTGGCAATGTGTCCCTGAGACGCCTGTGTCAGCGCTGGTGAGCACGTCCATGATGATGTGGAGAACTGCTGACAGGGCTGTCAGGTGCAAGCGAGTCGGGGAATGATGAGCTTTATGGGGACCTTCACATAAGAGGAGCAATGTCCCTTGTCGGCTTAATGCAGTGTCCCTGTGTCCCTGCATCCTTTGTAGCACATCAGGGCCTCCAACGGTGGTGCAGGGCTGCTGTTAGTGTGGCACTTCGTGGATTGGAATGGACTGTTGGCACTCTGGGTATCACTTTGCTCCTTCGAGTTTTTCTTTGACTCTTAATGGTCGATGTTCTACTTCCAAGGTTCCACATCTTTTAATTTTTGGTTTCGATTATTAGTCTTTATTGTTACATTGTTATATAATGCTCAATATTATTTATTTGTTATTTGCATTACTTTCTCACGAAGATAACAAAGAGATTAGAAGCAGGACTACTTTTTGAAAGTTGTGTTCGTCACTTCAGGGAGACAGAAAAGAGAGTGCTCTCCACTACCCATCCCCCCAGGATGTTCGGTGTATTATGGCAAACTTCTCTTATCAATAACATCAGTTTTCTCAAAGATGAAAGAAAATATTGATATTGCAACGTTAAGTTCATGAGATAAGCAATGAATTTGTGATGACTTTCGAAATGTGTCTTGAACTCTAATCAGGCTTCTATTTGCCTCAAGGGAGTCTTGAACATTCTTGAAGGAGGAGTTTCGTGCCTTCTCCATCCTTTTCATCGCCTCTCTGGGCGGTCCTTGTATGTATATTAACTTGCATCCTAACCAGCACGACATGACGACTAATATTTGATTGTTTCATGCTTTTGTTCTTTCTTCAATGAAAAAGGATTCATTGCTGCTTTCAGCAATTGTTCGGAAAGCAAGATAATTCATATCCGGGGACATGGAAGTGATCAAACTTTCATCTTCCTTCTCTTCAAATACTGCAAAACACGCCTTTTATAAGTAAAATTATTGCAGTCACAACGCTTCGAATTGAACGCATGGAATCAACTGATGACAGAAAAAATAAATTATATGTCATTCAAAAAGTCGCTTCATTTGAAAGCTGCTTCGTAAAAGTAATTCTCATTTGATGATAAAGTTTGCTGTGAAATACACTAAGTCAATAAAAATGTTGACAAGTCAATAAATGATGTTTACTTACAGCTCTTCAGCAGAAGTTACACGGCAAGACAATGTACACTACTGCGTCTACTATCGTGCATTTTATAGTAGTAATGTATTCAATCATTTTGTGGGAAAGTGAAGTGATGGAGCAGCTGAAATTTTGTGCATTGCGCATTTCCGCTTTATCAAAATATGAAATCTTCTGTTTTCTCGCATTCTAATTTCCCCTTTACGTTGCAGGGTGTACTACTATAACGACTCTCAAACCTTCGGTGGTGACCTCTACAGCAAGCCGTGTTCCAGCTCCAATATTTCTTACACCACGATACTCAGTCCTCACTATTTCAATTGTTATCGGCTCACTATTGGCGACAAGAGTCTTAGTCGTCGCACTAGGAAGATCAGCATGGTTCTATACCTGGATGAAGAGGAAGACCTCAAGTGTCGTCCTCACTGTACACACGAGGTGACAGAATGGTCCGGTGCCAAGGCAGTGGTGCACCCAACAGACACTTATCCCGAGATCGACAAGCAAGGTCTCAATCTGTTGCCAGGAGCATCAAATCAGCTGTTAATCAAGGAAGTAAGGAAATCGAAAAGCTTGAATGTGAGGCAAGCTCCATGTCAGGAAATGAAAGACAGCGAAATGCAGATCGATCCTAGTTACATGCTTGACAATGAGGGCATTAGGATGAACTATACAGATGATCTGTGCATTGGGTATGAATATCAAAAGAAGATCATTCCTGAATGCAGTTGTGTGGACGCCAACTTGCCAATACCAACAGAATTCCGTAATGATGCGAATATCTTTCCATTCTGTGGCAACCAGACTCATCCTAATTGCTCAATGATGCAAGCATGTAAACGGAATGTTAAATTAAGCAAAGCCGAAGACATTTTAAGTAAATGTAGGATCCCTTGCTCAAAGCTAGAATATTTCATTGAATTAACACAGCTACGATGGCCCCAAAAGCCGCAAATTCTCAATCATTACAAGAAATTCAAGGATTTCGTCTACTACGACAGGAAGTTGAAGGGCTATGAGGACATTGAAAACATCTCGAGAGCTAACGCTACCGAAGCGTTAGAGAGACTTCTGAAAATAGACACATTCGAGAAGAATTTCTTGCAACTTGAGGTCATTCGGGCCAACTTCGACATCATCAAATATAGAGAGAGTGAAGAATACACTTTGCCAACGTTCTTGTCTCAAATTGGAGGTATTTGTTCAATGTTTCTAGGAGTCACCTTTGTAACCCTACTTGAACTGATGGAGCTCATGTATCGAATTTGCACTGTGATGAAAGGAAAAAGCAATGAAGCGAAAGAAAGCAAGGAAAATGCGGAAAACAGAAATGGAACGAGATCAAAAGAAACAGAAATCCCAGCATAAATCATTTCGATTATCCTGTAGAATATAAAATAAAATTGAGAATATTTCCGCTTAACTGCCAAATCGATTGAATTTAATCATTGAATTCAGATCAAAACTATCGTATTTATCCATATTAGTTTATTCGATTTTCGCTGTAGCACATGAGTTTAATTTAAGCTGCTAGTGATATCTTATTTCCTTAACTATCTTTAACTCAATTGTATAAAATGTTGTTAATCTTTGTCTTAGAATTTGTCATTATTCCTTGAGGAGTTAATAGTCATCAAAATAAGAGATAAAAAATAAGTAAAGGAGTCATTAATAGATATTAAAAAATGAACTATTATTTGCCGGTAAGTCTAACTCTTTACTCAAAGTGCAACTCCACCAATCCAGCATGCAGCACTATATTACATCAGCGAACTAAGTGAAAATCGTACGCACTGGTATGTGCCTAGTTACGAATTTGTGAAATTTGAAGACTTCGATATTTTTCAACTGCGTTGATTCTTCTAATCGCTTTGAGTTTAATTATTGGAAAAGTCTTATTGCAGCTTGCTTGAAAAGTCCTCTCTTGAAATGTGTTTCATTATAAAAAGAAAGATAGCAAAAAAATATTGCATTGAAATATATTATTAATATATTTTGTATAATATTTTCGGATTCAGTAAAGCTCAATGTCAATTGAAATTAATCAGTGCATTTGATGAGATTTGCTTATCTTCCTCGTCGAATACAAACAACCCTAAATATTAATTTTCAAAAAAAGCGAATATTCTACATAGCGCGATGAGCATAGCTCAATCATATCTCAAATCTCAATCAACATATTATCAATCAATTTGGCAATAAAGAATGACGACTTACTTTCTGAATCATGAACTTTTATTATAGAACTGTCGATGATTTTTACCTGTCAGTATTGTAAGCATTTCTCTCTTGAGATGCTTTTTCTCTACTCTCATGAACTGTGTTATATAGTCTGTTTGTAAGCGACTTATCAATTAAAACTACATTCCTAATTTTTGAATTACTTGCTATTGTTCTGTATAAGGCCTAGAGAGCAGCCAAGTAAGACATGGGATGGAGTTAGGAGTAAGAAAATTTCCCAAAGCACATGACGCTTCACCATCATTTTATGTCAAGAATTGTTTCGGCAAAGATACCCTTCCTAGGCCTTTCTTACAATAGGGACAGAGAGCCGGAGTTGAGCCCAGCTATGTGAAAAAAATCAGGACTGAGCCCGCACCAGGGATTAGAGCGATGTCCCTCGTAAGTCACGGGCTTGGCCCGGATCTAAGCCCGGGATCCCGATTTTGTGGACAACAATTGGTTAGTTTAATCAATGGGTCATAGCTTTTATCTTTACAATAGATGACTATCCAGACGTGATTATTTGCTCATAGTACCTAGATTGATGTATTTTTATTGGACTGAATCGACTGAAAGCCTGCTTCCTGTCCTCTGAAGTCATGATCTCAAAATATAGGCATCCATTTAGTTTCTTTGTTTTATGGGTAGCTGATAGGTATCTGAATGCCATTGATAGGAATGATGAGTTAAACAAAGAGATAGGTTTTGATGATGATCATGAATATTTAGGCTAGATCACAGGCAGAGCACAGGACGGAATAAATCGCGCAATTTGAACAGAAGAGAATAGCATGAGTAGCGCAATTTTTGATGACATTTGCTTGATAAGGAAAAAAGTAGGTTATTTTCGATTTCGATTGAAGGTCACTGTTTCAGCGTTTGACAATATCGCAGTGAAATGCTATCATTCTAGCACCTCAAACATACGCTGTGTGTGCGAAAGGATTATCAGCACTGTTGTTGATGAGTGGAATGAAAGAATATGGCAGTTCACAGAGAAGATCGCCAAAGTTGCAGCAGTATTATGCCATCATGTAGCCATCTTAATCAAGCAGATATCAAAATAAGACATTCTACTGTCAGGAAAGGACACCCATGAATCAGAACAGGGCATCGATGTGTCAAGCTGTTGGACCCAAGCATGCAGATATCTGTCAGACATCACAGCCATACAGTAAGTACATTACATAGAGTAGCATTTATTAAATCCCCAATGTGTATACAGTTCTGATTTCCTTAAATAAACATGAGGCGAGACCAGGTACCACATGTGAGATGTGCAAAATATTACACTTTTGGAGAAATGTTCACGAATTTAACTGATGATGATAGTAGGGCAGAATAAAGAATATTCCACAAATCCTCCATGTAATGACAACTTGGAGAGGGAATATAGTCTGTTAAAATAGCAAATCGATAAGTTGCTATTACTGTCATGCTCAACCTCAAGAGTATCTAAGCGGGATCACAACACAAGCAACCTGCAACTGAAAGAACAAGACATCATAATCAAAGACAATGATTTCAATTAGCCTAACTTTAAAGGATGTAAATAGGTCCACATCACTATTCAGATTCAAGAAATAAAACATAAATTTATTGAATCATGAAATCATACCGATGAAGATTGAATTAAAAACTTGAAATTTCTACCAATGAAGAAAGCACAATAAGATCTCGACTTTTTCATGAATACTTGCATTATAATGCGGTTGATTAAATTCCCTTGCAAATTAGCTTTATTTCCGATTAGTTAGGATGCTTAATAACAAATATTCATTCCTTTTCATATCCAACCTGTTTCATACTATTTATAAAGAGGATGTCATGTTGGTAGTATATAAATTTAGCTTTTTCAAAGCCGTTCAAATAATTTTTCAGACCGCAGGAACGTATATTCCGCAGAAAACTGAATCTTTTCATGCAAAAATTTTCAATGTATACATATACTTTTTTGAGTCGACAGTACCTAAGCTTATATCATTATACTTTCTTTATGATTAGCAAATTTTGGGAAAATGCACATGACGTGAAAGCTTATTTTTCAAAATGTTACATCTCGTAAAATGTGAGCGCACCTTACATGACGTGGTTTATTACAAATAATGATTTAAGATATTACTCGCATAAATAATGATTTACAATTACAATTAATTACTTGTTATTATTACCTTTTGGAGATGGTACGCCTATTTAATCAATATTAACGCATACAAAGACAAAATCGTAGGCAGAAACCACAATCTGCATGAAAGTAGTAATGTTTTCATAATCCCGGGATTGATATTTTGCTCCGGGATTGTACACCCTACTCATTAAATGTGTTATGTATTCCTCACAACAGAATGCAATAGATTCTCAATACTTTTTTGCATTTTATGCGCATATACCGTAGCTTTATTCTGCATTCCAGCATGTTCTGAGGTAGAGCAATCCGGAATTGTGAGAAAGCTAGATCGCGCTAACCCTGGATGAACTTTAATTAATACCCGGTCATGATATTAATGACACCAAATTCATCATAAATTGATCCAAATTGATTCTCAAAGTTGATCATAAAGTTCTTTCGTGTTCATAAAATCAACTATGAATATATGCATACTAGAGATAGATTTATCATAGAAATCAAAAGCTGACTGTACATTTTGTGTAACTCACTTACACATTTCTGCTGTACTTATGTCCTCCTTTATAATACTTTTGGATTTATGTTCATCATGTAAGTGGTTTCAACAATCATGATTTCAGCTCATGAGGAACCACAACTACGACGCAGAGTTAACGTCATCAGTAAGCACCTGTAGCGCTCAAAAACATCTTCAAGAGAGATACTATGAACCAATATAGACATGAATTCAAAGGCATCATAATTCTGTAATGTAGCTCTTTTCGAGCCCGTACTCGGTACTGGAACACTGGTAAACCCGGGTCATTATCCCGGGCTTGGAAATAATTTACTGTGGGAGCCCGGGCTCAGTTTTTCTCCGGGATTACAACCCTCGTTTAAACTATGAATTTAACCACAACACTCAGCGGGTATCATTTTGCTAGTTCAAAGCTTTGTTAATCCATTACTGATTTTAGATTGAAGCCAACTGAAACCTTTACATTAGCTTGTCTTCAAGTGTTTGCTGAATGTGGTAAACTTTACATGTATTGCAAACCGTGCAAAGATGATTGCCTTTCTCAGATGAAGTTATCCAGATAAATATCAAGCAAGGTTCGCAGACCTCATGTTCAAGAGACCATAACAGTGTTCAAACAATTCAAAGCGATTCTGTTAGTCTTCAATCTGTGATACTCATATTCAGAAATGATTCATTTTTGCCTATTGTTTTTTCGAAATAAATGAAATAAACTTTGGCTGAAATGCATGCATACAGTTATGAGTTTGAAATGAGTTACATAAATTTTGGAGCAGGCCTGATGTGATTGAATTATAAACGTGTCACTGTTAACCAATGGTCCTCGAAGTTCAGCTTCGAGCAATTTGTAGAAGCAGTCGAAGCTTGTAGTTTCAACCTCAAAGCAATGAAATTATGGCTGAGCCCTGCCCCTTGCTCAGAACTTTTGATGCGTGGATATCAACAGAACATGAACCACTACCGGTGTCAGACCATCAGCGGTGACATATAAAATGTTCCGTGGCTTAGGGGTTACTGTCCATTTCGTCGGATTCTAAACATTTTAGCTGCCACCGAAAAATACCTTGTATTCTTTGTTTTATGATTTTCTTTACATATGAACAATACGAGTTTGCATTCAGGCATCAGAGGTTTTGATTTATCGATCAATTGATTTTCGGGAATGTAATCAAAAGTCCATAACCATTTGCCTGACCAGAATTGGTTAACATCAATGAGCACTACGCTTGGTCTCTAAATCAACCTGTTGTTGAGCATGTCATTTAAAGTGGATCAAATGAATTCGGAAGTTATTTTCACAATTGATAGATAACTTTGTTACCAAAGGTGTCTTTTCTAGGGGTTTCAACAAGTGGACAAGTCTCAGCCGCTGCATCGGCGTGTACTTTTTTGTGCAGCATTAGTTTTTGTCATTTTCATCTTGCTTTGCTTACTTTTTCTTGGCTAATGAGCTCTCTTCTGGCAATTGTCATCCAGTTTCTCTGTGAACTACCATGAGCGTGATTCCGCACTGAAGATACAATTAGCATGGTTTTGAAAAATCGGCTGAGAATCAAAAGAAGTGCTTCACCTCCTCGAATGCATTTCTCTTCAAAATTATCAGACGAATTTTTCGACAACGTAATCATGCCGTTTCACAAACAAATCACAAAAAAAATTAAAACATTTTCAAATGCGATTTCTCTGATGATGTCGTAGTTCTATTCAACCGGTATGTTATCTGAAACCTTTTGTCCATAGATAGCACATTTTACTTTCTCAAGTGGTCAGTAGGCCACACGAAAGGAAATTGAACGTTTCTTTGATACAGGATTTCAACATGAAGACGATCGATGTTTTTGGTGAAAATTGACTGACAGCATGAAGATACCCACAGGTTTTATCATGATGAAAGGATTTCAAGATTCGCTGACTGAACAAACAAATACAGTATTGTATACTATGTTTTGCCGAATATCTGTTGCTAGAAAGCATCTGACACGATTGTTTTTTTTATAAAGATGATCAACTTCATCAGTTCAGTGTTTTCCTTAGTCATCTCATCATCTTAGCTCTAATAGCGGCATTCTGTTATGCACCAAATGTGTTGTTCTGAACACAGAGAGTTGCGAAAATGAAGGAGTCTTACTTTAGACAAAGTGCGTGAAGATCAGAGAGAAATGTGAGAGGTTAGGGGTGTCCATAACGTGCGAGTAATAATATTTAGTTAGTGAACAGATGGAGATGCGTTCTTATTTGCTTTTTCGCCACTTTACGTCATTAACCGCTTTGCAAAAGATCAGTATTCAGCTGAACTGAGTATTGTGTATACTCCAATCAATTTCCATTCTTCGTTGTGACAATAGCAAAACAAGATCATCACAATGGCAACTTTTCAAACACTCGAGAAGATTGAGGCTACGTTACTATGCAACAGCTATTAATCCTCAAATACTTAATTATTCATTTCTCAACGTTGATTTCGCTGTCCAAAGATTGAAGTAGACTTCAACGTTGATATCAGTGGTTAGGAAGACTGGACAGGACTGCCGCGTTGGATTCCAATCATTTGAAATGCGTTTTATCGCTATTTTCGCTTTCATTTTCATTCTCGTACAAAATTCAATTTCTTTGCCAATTAACGAGAAAAACGTGGAACAAAGGTTGGTGGAACATCTTCTGACAAATTACAACCCAGATATCCGTCCTGTGAAGAATTCCAGTCACCCTGTGATCGTTAGTTTGATACTTCACGTCATTCAAATCCGCAGTGTTGCCGTTCTTCAGCAGAAAGTAGCCGCGAGTATCTGGTTAGAGTTTTCATGGACGGACGAGTTTCTGACGTGGAACACGACGGAATATCCGGTCGACGATGTGACCATCAAAGCAGGGAAGATTTGGGAGCCGGACATGGCGATTATTAACACATTGTTCAAGCAATCATTGATCGATATCAATTTCTGCCAAGTGACCAATGAGGGGAGAGTTGAACTCTCCCAGCCAATCAATGTTGAGTTCTCATGTACGATGAGCGTCATGGATTTCCCATTCGATACTCAGATCTGCAATCTGACCCTTGGAAACTGGGTGTATCACATCACTCAAGTCACCATTGATAATGAAAACATTTCTACCAATTTGAAACATTTTGTCAGCAATTCTGAATGGGATTTAGTGAAGATCAAAGGCGAACGCAATCGTGAACTTGAAGACGGAGAAATCCATGAAACAGTGAATTTTGAGATGAAATTCAAACGTCTGCCGGGCTATTTTCTATGGAATTTGGTAGCTCCTTGCATTGCTTTGCTCTTCATTTCAATAATTGGGAGTTGGCTTCCTCCGGAAAGTGGTGAGAAGGTCAGTCTGAGCATCACGTCATTGCTGGCCTTTACCGTCTTCTTACTGATGGTTCCAGACACTTTACCGCCCGATCGTATTGGAATTCCATTAATTGCGCAATTTTTCGGAGTCTCAGTCCTTTTGCTGGGATTAAATTCTGTCATATCCGTGTTCGTTATCAATTTTTATCACCAAGACAAAAAATATCCGCCTCCAAGAATTATTGTTATTCTACTGATTAACACTGTTGGGAAAGTAGTGTTGTGGATGGAGCCATACGTGATGAGAGACTTGAAAATCGCCAGAGAGAGATGCTCAATGGCAAGAGAAATTAGAAATAGTCGAAATCAAGTTTCTGACATCAGCAATAAAGATGTAACGAACAATTCCTTCGTTAAAGAAGAGGAAAAATCGCTCGACAGTGACCTCGTGGAAGAAGTTTCACGATTAGAATGGCTTTTATTGTCTAAAAGCATCAATGACATCGGCTTGTTTATCATTATTATCGGCGGCCTAGTGAACATCGTGGTGTTCTTTACTACTGCCGATAAATGAAGTTTTTGACAAAGGAGTAGTGAATACAGAAGTCAATACTAATGTCTCTTTTTTTATATTCAACGTATTAACAGAATAATATCAGACTGGAATGTTGACAAACAATTTTCATTATTGGCGTAGACGTCACAGGGAAACCCTTAGTAGCGTGCATATTGGAGCATTGTTCTCAAGAATTTGAAGCACCGGGTAGCTAGCTCGGGGAAAGAGAGAGCAGCAGTCATCGCTGTGTGACAATGTGTGATTTCAAGGTTGATAGCTACCATGTGTCAAGCAAACTACAATCGTTTTAGGAGAAGCAAAGCACTGTCTTAAGACTGCGGTACAAGTAAAAAATGAGAACCATTTGGCATGTGCTTCTCAATATCCTTCTACTATCGACCAGATATTTTCAAATGCATGCAAACATAAGTGATAGCATCTTATTTAGAAGTTAACAAAGTCTTATATTCATACTACATTACTTGTCAATCAGTTGTCGACAGAAAATCAATGTTTTTCAGGGATTCCAAGCTTTCACATGCACCTCTCTAGCAATCCGAGGATGTACACCAGGAGTATTGGTTCATATGAAATTCGTTTACTCTCGATGTGAATCCCATCAGCAGGCCTATATCAAACGCTGGGGTTATCTGAATGAGGGTTTTTATGTCAATAATGGCTGGTTTTGAAAATATTTTCAGAATCCATTTGAAAAATTCTACTTAAAAACACAGGTATCAAAAATGCATCTTTAGACTTTGTTTTGTTTCATTTACAAGGCGTTGTTTAATTGATGGTGGAAACTAGAGGTGTGCAGTCGTCGGAAATTTACCTTCAATAGTACACCTTTCAACCGAAACATGAACTAGCACACGGAGTCGGACCGCCTGCGTGTAACTGAAGGAGGTCCACAAATTACAAATTATAATTTATATTTTATTACTACCATAAGTATATATCACGAAGGCAAATCAAATTAACAGTGAGTATAGACAGTGTGTTGAACAGTCAACAAATACAGATTATGCATTTGTGCAGGTAAAAGAAGAGTCACAATGCTTGCACAGATTCCTCTTGAAATCCCGAAGAGATGTCGATTCAACAATATATAATTCCCAAGTGTCGTCCAATTTTAATCTTATTTGAAGTTCATTGTCAAGACTACCTTTCAAACACAGACACCTTACAGACAGTATACTTGACATTCCATAGTAAGAAAGGACCAAAGCGGGCTTGCATATTGATTGCGCTGGCGATACGTCTGAAGGTCGGCAATGGCTATTCACCGCTATCTTTTCAGCGTGCTTTGTAATTATCATTGCGACCCCAATTGTCATCAAAAATATAATAATAATAAATATCACTTTTCAAAATAGTAAAATTCCGCTTAAACAGCATTATAAAGAATGAATCGAAAGTAGCCGATGCTGCTATTATTATTTTATTTCCCAAATTTTCGCCTACACAGGCCGCGTCAGGGGATAAAAGGATTTTATGTTTACAAATATCAAACGATTTTGAAAAATATTGTTAGTAAGATATCAAGGTTTCAGTAAGTAAATAAAATCCATAGAAGTATTGATAGTATATGAAGTGCATAGATGTAATAATTGCATAGATGTCATAGATGTAAAAATTACTCATGGAGGTATAAGTATAGAGAATGTTATCTAATAATTCATATAAAAAGGAAATGTTTATATTGTTCAAGTTCTTCTCTCGAGTTAATTTTCGGTTGCAGCTTGTTAATCCACACTGCTTCACGTAGTCTGATGTTAGTATTGTCGTGTTCTTGTGTTATTACTTCTGTTGTTATGTGGTTACTGTTGCATAATTTCAAATGTTTATGTACTGATGATGCTTTTTGAGTAACGTGCTCTTTAATTCTGGTATGCAGTAGTCTGATGGTACTCCCAATATAAAATTTTTGACATTTCGAGCAAGTTATTTTATAAATTACATTTTATCTGAAACAAAGTTCGTTGTTGTTTATGGAACAATTAGTGAGTTGACATGTTTTGTTGGTTGTGATTTTCTTTTGTAATACATTCCTCAGAGTTTTTGAACGTTGTGCAAGTCCAACATTCAGTTGTTCTTGTTGGAATATTCTCTTTATATTCTGGTTCATTCAATCCGAAATGAATGGTAATTTCAGATAACATTTCTTCTTGTTCATGTTATTTTCATTTTTCTTATTTCGTCGTCGTTTTTTTTATATATATATTATATAAATCACTTTGTTCGTGCTTCAAATCATACAAGATTATTCAGAAGTATCGCCACATTGATAAGAGATAATAAGTCAAGTAAAGGATAAGTCATGCAAATCGAATAGATGGGTTCTTAAATCGCCCAGTTCGAGACAACAGTCTGCTGTGAGTTTGCAATATGTGCACTAGCTGTCTTCTCTCTTGAGATTCATGAGTAAGACTTAACATCTGCATGGATCTTAACTTTGCTGAATAAGAACTTTGTTAAGGACCCCTTGTCTCTATCATGAAATACACCTTTGAAATTATGCTGCAGCTTATTTCTGCAATACATGTGTATCTCTTTTGAAATTCTCAAAATTTAAATAATCTCTCTACACGAAGAGAACATCATCAAGCTACGTCCTAAAAAAAAATTGTAGCGCAGTTGCGGACTGCATTTCCCCTGCTTCATTGTATACCCCGTAGGCGTACTTGTACTCATTTTGTAACTGAATTATAGTGACATTCAGCATTTCAAAATTTTCATGGGAGAAAGTTGAGATCCCTTGCCAAGAGCTCTCTTAACATGCTGAAGCTCCATTCAACTGACATCGAAGTTGACACTGAACTTCCAGCAAGCGTGCAGTCAAGATACTGGGGTGAAACATCCATCGGACAACTGAAACATTGTAATCCTATTCGATTTGATGAATAACTTCCAAAGAAGAATTTTCAGAATTTCAATCATTTTCAACTTGGTGATCCGCTGCAATTTTGTTGATTATGGAATTGTGCAATTCAAAATTACGCCTGAAATGAAGCAGAAGGTGTTGCGCACTTGCTGAGCCGCTATGCACTTGCATTCCATCTCAACACTAAGTTTTGCACAAATAAGCGAAGTTTAGTCACAGTCAATCACAGCGTCTACCGGAATCATTCACAATTAAGTAGCACTTTCCTGAACAATTATGACATAAAAGTATTATGTCAACTGTCTACTGATTAAAATTTGAGCAGTAGCGCGACTTAGCCTTAAAGTTAACTTGAAGCAAGAGAAAATCTGATTGAAATTCTTTTCATGTCATTCAAATCCATCAATTGGAATCAGATGATATGCATCTCTGAGTTCTGATGGGTGCCATTAAATTTCTTCGTTTTCAATGCAACATCGTCAATATTGTGCTGAAAGCGCAATATTGGTGACTCCAATGACAAACTCCTCATGCAATCCTCCTGTCTGATTTTATTGTTTCTATGATTTCATTATGAAGTTCGCTTCAGTTTGTTTCGTCTCCCCAAAAGTATGTTTGCTGCTAAAGTTGTTTTAATGTTGAAGAATATTCACACGTCCGCGATTTGGCGAGCCGGCTCGCATTGTCAAGGAGCAAGGCAGGAGTGAGGGCACGTTTAACGTCAGGTTATTTCATGTTTTCGATTGAGTGCTGGTCTTTGTTCCTCAATATGATTGGCCTTTAACTCGTGTCTATCGGACGATCTGCATTTGTCAATAATCTCTAGCTGGAAGTCTGTGATCGCCAGATGTCCATGATGGTATTGTCTTGCGTTCTCTGCCAATGCGCTATTCATGCTATTATTTGATAGGTTGCGCTTGTGCTCATTCTATCGGAAATAGAAAGGTCTTGAAGTCTGACGTATGTAGCTGCCATGACACAGCTTACAAGTAAATCAGTAAACTAAATGTTTATCAGAGCAAGCAAAACTACACCCCAAACGATCACAAACTTCGCAATTGTCATGTTTTTTTCTTATCCTTACCACTGAGACATTGTTTGAGACTAGAGGCAGGCTGGCTTCCTAATTTTACAGGCAAATCATGATTCTTGATGATTTTATCGATTCTCTTCGTGCAGCTATCATTGATAAATTTCATCGAGAAGAAGACTTTCTCTTTCTGAATGGTTTCCGAATACCTTTTCACCTTTTTATTGTTGAAGCTCACATTTCGGAAACCATTTTCATCCAGTCTCTTCTTGACTCTTCGTTTCTTTTGCTTGAGCATCTATTTTTCACACTGTCGATATAATTATTTACAAAATTGGCCTTTAGATGACGAAGAAGCCAGCTGTCTCTTCTCAAAGTGATGTCAGAGTGACAAGGTTTGGAATGCCATCCGTAGTCAATATTATTTTCAATTATCCTTATCTGCAGGTCAAGGAAACTCAGGCAAGCACCCCGCTCCGGTATCTCAATAGTAAATTTAATGCTCTCATTGATGGCATTAAAAACCTGCAAAATATTCTGAAACTACCGTTCTTCTCGTTCTACCGGACCGATAGAATATCGTCTATGTACCTTTTGTAAATGAAGTGATTAAAACCTAACCGTTGCGACAGGTTATTTAAGGCCAGTGGTTCAACTTTGTGCATAGTAATAATTGCAAACGCCGGAGCAAAGTGCGCACCCATAGGGCAGCCCTTGTTCTGCAGATAGACTCGGTTGTTGTATCCTATTTCGTAATTGATCTTCAGCCGTTATACCTGAGTTGTCTATCCTATGCCAGTTTGCATCAGCAAACTCCATGACAGCCTCTATGCGGTAGCCAATAGGAATACTCGGGTAAAGGCTGACAACGTCTAGAGATATGAAACTATGGTCTCTAAAATCTAAACTAATCTGAACTATTGAATGAGAAGAAGGATTCGATTGTGAACGCTATTATGGACAACCCTCGTAGATCACAACGATCGACTGACCGCAGAGGATGTCGGAATTTCACATAGGACAGTCAGGAAAACTCTGAAGGAGAATGGATATAAACCATACAAGGTTCATTAGATGCAGCAAATTTTCGACCATGACGAAGAGGCAAGATTTGTTTTTTGTCAAACCATCCTTCGAAAGAACAGTGAAGAGAGTTCATGGTCTAACAATCTTCTCCGATGAGTGCACATTTAACATGTCCGGTCGCGTAAATCATCACAATGATTTCTACTACGCGACAGACAATCCTCATTTTTATGACGAGTTACCCATAACATCAAAGGGCCTGACCGTATTTCGCGATGTCATTTAATGGCATTATTGTATAGCAGTGGACATCGGTGAAGAAACCATGACAAGTGATCGCTGCTGTGACATTCTGACCGAGAAAGTGCTTCCTGTTCTTGGTCGCCGGTCTCACTGCACCTCTGTGTTTCAACAAGATGGCGCTCCACCGATTTTAGTAACCAGACAAGGAACTTGCTGAAAGATCGGTTGAACAACCGATGGAATGGAAGGGGTGGCCCAATTTCCTGGCCCGCCAGATCTCCCGACCTTATCATCTGCGAATTCTTTTTGTGGGGTAATGTCCAGAATAAACTGTATTCATTCAGCTTCGAAACCAATGAACAACTCAAATGCAAATTGAAAAGGAACTCGAGGACTTCCTATATCTATGATATGAAAATCATATCGGAACTTCATCGATGTGAACTTCGTGTGGAATGAAATGGCGGTCATTTTGAAAACTTATTGTAAGTATTATTTCAACATGATTTTTCTGATATCTACACTGTAAACTGTAGGGCACTAATTTAGGCACGAAACCGAAATTTCGTGCCAGTAGGCGCCTAGTTAGTGCCTTGCCTTTCTAGTGCCTCGAGGCACCAGTAAGCGTCACTTAAGCACTAATAGGCACCAAGACAAATATTTGTTTATCCAATGAAATCGAAGGAAAAATCAATGGGCACGAACTCGGCACAATGAACTTCGTGCCTACTTGTGCCTTGTGTTGGTTGGAATTGATGCCTAAATTTCGTGCCTAATTCAAGCGAAATTTCGTGCCCTAGAGTTAACACTGTATGATAGATGTTAGTTTACTAAATATAATCGATATTAGCTGGAAAATTTGTCGTTCTTTTCTGAAAATACATCGGACAAGGTGTGGTATCCACCCTGTTTTTAAGTTCTCTGAAGATAACTCCGCGAAGAAGACATAAATTACTTGGAATTTATTTGTGATTCCCTTAGTGCCATTTCCTTACTTTTGAATTTTTTATATCATTAAGCATCAATTCATCTTTTGTAAATTTGTCATCATCAGCAGATGTACTTGTAACTTTCCCGTTCTCTGTTGATGCTTTCTCTATTTTGGTGTTGCATGAAGCTAGATTTGCATGCTAGAAGCCTATTAATATCAATTTCTATAGGCAGTCGTGACTTGTGCATAGGCCTACCAAATCTAGTCATGACTAGGCTGTGCATGCGGGCTAATATCTCAGAAGTATCACTACTTAAGATCAAATGTAGCATATTGTTGAGTTTTATGTTCATGTCTTGTCATTAATAATTCATGATAAAAGGCTGTTATTAATTCATTGCTTACTACTTGCAAATTGTAAGTAGTTGATTCTATTCTGTTTTGTAAAGATTAAGAACAGAACGTGTTCTTGTTATATTGTAAGAGCTTGTGCGGGAATTTTAAAAATACAACACACCACGCGCCATGATGGAATAAGACGGTTGTTTTGCCATAATGAAAAACCCAACACATATCAAGAATTCCTTCAGCATGCAACGTTAGTCTACCTTGCCAGCAGGGACAATTTCTCAGGGTAATTGCGGAAAACAGTGTTTACTGTCAAATGATCATGTTAAACCAACTTTTACCGTTTCATTCTTAATTTGATAGAGCAATTCATCATTACTCTCGTTGTCTTAAAGTAAATTTTAGAAATTTAATTCTCACTATAGGTAATAATTAAAATTTGTACTACTTAATTGAAGCTTATTAGTAAAACATCTGAAAGTGGTGAAATCTACATGGTGAAGGAAGATTCAATGTCGCAAATTTAAAGTGAATATTATTTTGTCAGCATGGAAACCACCGTTTGTTGATAAACGTCATCCACTAGTATCTCGAGTTGGCAGACGTTAGGTCGCGCTAGGGCGCACTATGGTAGATACTCCTCTCTAACATTACCCTATGTTGCGGGTCTCACTTCAGTATGAGCGATTCAAGTTCACCGATCGACTCGTGTGTTTGTGTAACCGACGAATATTTTTGATCCAATTAATGTCAGAAAGTTGAGGATATCTTGAAATGCTGCTTTCATGAGAAATCGTGTATACGAAGTATTGGCGATCTAAGATCCGATGAAACATATCAAGATATCATAAGAGAAACAAAACCATTGACATATTGTTCGGATAATATGCCAATTGATTTACCAGTCCCTCACAGTATTTAGGAACTCTGATGTTCTATTCAACTTTTGTGAACTCGATTGACAAAACTTGTTCATCCATCAAAGAAAGGTTTCAAGATATTGAAGAACTGAAGCCGTTTCAGTTAATTAATATTAAAGGGTTTCCAGTTTATTCAAAATAATTCGCTAATGATTTGTTTTGTTCTATCGATAAAGACAGGATGCATGTTTTGCCAGACAAATTGCGCGCTAAATTGCAAGTCTTGCATACAACTACTGATTTTTTTGGCAAGACAGTAAGTGCATCAGGGTTTTTGAAACCGTTTTTTTTCTGATGTTCTTCCCGAGACTGAGAAGTTACTTAAAACACTCACCACGCTTTGTGTGTCTAGTTGTGGTTGTGAAAGATCCTTCTCTACTCTCAAGAGAATTCAATGATTTTATAGGACGAGTAAGTCCGATGAGAGATTGTGTGCCTTTTCTCTCAATTGAAAAAGAACTCATTGCCCGTATGATGAAAAGTGGCCCTGAAAAGTGGCAGTCAGATGTTGTCGACATTTTTGCAACGTCAGAAAAAAGAATGGAATTGAAGAAAAAATAAATATTGAATTGGAATGCCTTGTCTTTCACTTCATTTAGAAAGTACAAGTGCTCGTATGCATTTTCAAACGATGTGAATTCTAATGATTGCCTATTGATTCTAAGTTTACAGGTACGTTTTTACCTGAGAATTAGAGACAATAATCGCCGCTGCACCAGTGAGTACAAAATCAACTGAATCATTAACTTCTCCATCATTTAATATTTGGCGACAGCTCTCAAGTGTCATACAAATACTGCTGGAGGCAATTTCAGTAAAGTTTGAGATTGTTCAAATACACATTTTTCGATTAAACATTTGACAAATCTATTTCAAATCCCTATCTGTATGTGATTTATCGCATGAATCGATAAGGGAACATTAAAAGCTATCTGAGATTGTATTAAAACGAGACATCGTGGTGAAGTGTCATACAGATATGATGGAGGCGTCTACCCTTGCACTTACGCAGCATTTGATCTCAATTTTCAAATCTGACGCTCTACGTGACCTGAAGACGTTGGTCCGACGTGAGTTCGGTAGCGTCAGTCGTAGATTGCTTTTGACTGCACTTCCGATGTCTGACCATGTTTCCTCATTTTGTTCGGTTGTGAATATCATTCTGGATAAGAAACTGACTCCTCTGCATCATATTCAATCTCCGCTGGAAATTGCCTTCATTATGGCCGCCCCACGTTGTGTTGAGTGGCTTCTGAAAGGCAACATGGAACTGCTTGAGACATCATCTCATTGTGACATCCACTTTCTGCATCTTCTGGTGTTGAGCAACAGAGCAGGACTAACTTCTGAGAGGTCGCTATGTCGCTTCTACGATCAACTTTCTACAAAATTACCGTCGAAAATTCTTCAACATTGGCACTCTCTAGAAAATGGGCTTGGCTATCGGCCTGTAGAATTTGCCATGAAGATGTCAGCATTCGAATTATTCCAGCACTTTTTAGACACAGAAAATGTCTTTTATGAACTTCTTGGATATGAAGGAGTGGTTGAAGTTTGTCGATACGACTTATCCGATTACCATGTGCATGGAAATAGATGGAATATGTCTCCAATCTTATCAATGATTACAAGACCTCAAAATGAAATCAGTGCGATTGCAAACTGTGGTCTACTAGATCACCCAGTAATGAAAACATGGGTTGATTATATCATCTCTCAGACTCAAAAGATAGCAGTTATTTCATTTTTCTTCTGCATCTTTAAGACTGCATGCACTTTATTCGTGCTTGGAATGTGTCATTATCAATACAATACTGCCAAAAACAGGATTTCACATCAGAATCAAACTGACTGTTTCTGGAATTATTTGATGGTCAATGGCATGAATGCTCATATACAAGCCGGAATTGTGATTTTTTGGCTAGCTTATAATGTTCTCTTATTGTTGGCGTATTTCATGTGCTTTTCTGGGTTAAAGTGCAATGGCAAACTTAATTACAATTTGTACCGCAGTAGTGAAACTGTAGGCTCGAGCGCTCGTACACCAATTATTGAAGTAACTTTTTCCATTATGTTTAGTATCTATATTGTAATTCTTTTCACAACGGAACTACAAAAACCATCATACGCGTGGGATTGTATGATGAATATTATTTTATGTATTACTGTTGTTTTAACATTCTGGTCACTACTAGAGTGCTTGCGCATTTTGCCCGCTAAGTATGGAGGATTATATATCACATTATTGACTGAAGCATTCGCTGGGTTGTTCAGTTATTTGTTTATATACGTCGTTTCGTTTTCATTATTTATATTGTTACTTTTCCTTATAATGCCCTGTCACAAAGATGACTACGTTGATGTTCGCACCGAAAGCCCGGCTTCGATGCTATATTTCACTTTCTTGCTGTCGTTAGGGGCGATTAACATGACGCCTTCTACAACAATACGACTGCAGTTCTATCACATAATACTTTACATGGTAATTTCTATTGTAATCATCAATTTCTTGATTGCCCAAATGTCTCATAGGGTCTCTAGTCTTGTACCATTGATCAGCACTATGTTCAAATTGAACCGCCTTGGAATTGCAGTAGAAACTGACTTCCAAACTTATCTGCGATGCTTGAAGACAATTTTTCGCTATAAGTCATCCACTGACAAGAATAAAGAGCTAAGCTTCAAAGTTTATAGATATCCAAGAGTTGAATGTCTATGAATGTATCAGGTGCATTCAGCTATTAGCCTGCGTTTCAAAGTACACAGAAATCTATGAATTAAATAATTTGCTGTTGAAACTATACAGTCCACTAATATACTGAGTAATTGTTCTGATGAAACATATGAAGACATTATTTCAAGTTTTAGAAACTGAATAATTTGTTTTACAAATTAGAGTTATTTGTTGATTGCTACTGTGAGTATGATGTGAATTGTTATCAATAATCAGTTGTTTTGATGTTGTCATCTAATGGTAGCCTGTATTCTTGGTGTTATTCATGGCAAAAACATATCAACTTCAAAAGTGTTTTTGTGTATTTTGTTAATTAAAAATTATCTCTCGCTTGTATCAAAAATGATAGACTGATAATGAATGTCATTTCAAAATGAAGGTGTATAAATGCCCTCGTTCATTATCGAGAATTCCAACGTAAGTGAATTCCAAGGTGACTTGTATTCGCTTGACCACAAATCAATTCCAATTAGCTTTTACCTTCTTCACTAGGCCACGCTGACGGTCCAAAAAGAATGCGAGTGACGGCAGAAGTCATCTCTAAGTGATTTCGACAGCATATTGTCCTATTATTATTGACAGAACTCTACCTGCGTTCATCCTAACGCTGTCAGTCATTCACAGAACGCTATCAGTCAATAATAATAGGACAATATGCTGTCAATATCACTTAGAGATGACTTCTGCCTTCACTCGCATTCCTTTTGAACCGTCAGCGTGGCCTAGTGAAGAAGGTGTGAGCTCGTCTCCACCGCGGACTTCGGTTCGATTGCTGGGTCAGGCGAGTGCGGTCGGGGAATCAAGGGTGTTGGTGTCTTGTATTGACTTGATAGCTGTCATTCTCTTTCGATATTCAATGAACTACGACAAACCTTTGCTGTCAAAATGAAAGCCCGCGTAAATATATTACAGCAAATCATCGTTTTTGGTTATCATTTGAATTCAAAAGATCATGCACCACCACTGTTAGCTCATGCAATGTTTCTCAGTCGTATTTTGGAATAGGGATAGTTATTAACAGTGGCGTCGCGTGCTACCAGACCATAGGCCTTCGCTCCATAGTGGATTCCTATATTTCTGCAGCAGACAACATGAACTGCATAAAATAATTAATTTGACGGTATCTTAATTTCAGTGAATTCTCAAACACTTATCAAGTACATGAACATTCAGGTCATGCTGGCATCCATGACTACAGAATAAAATGATACGGTGTGAGAAATAGACTGATATTTAAATGAAAGTTACACTGAAGTCCATAGACTACCCAATGTAGACTATTCTGTATGTGAATTGTGATTCACTATGAGTCCTATGTGAATATATGCAATAAAAATAAATATAATAAATAGTTCTATGCCTCTTTTTCTGTACAGCCTCATAATCATGCAATCATAAGCTGATTGCTCGTCAACGCGATTCTTGTCTTCCCAAGATTTTAAACGTCAACATGACAATGAAAATGTAATGTTGATTTCTCACATGACGCTTGATCGCCTTGGCGAGATGATTATAGAGAACACTCACTCTCGAGGAAGCTCTCGCCAACGCAAGACTCTGTTGTGTTTATTATAGCCTGTCAATCACTTACATGTTTCAGATTTAGAGCTGCTAAAATGTTTTCTTGTGCTCCTCCTGATATTCTATCCTTTGAGAGTGGTTTAGTTTTATTTCATTGGCATGAACTTCGTGCACGATGTTTGGAGTTTGTCTGCATAATCCCTCGGACGACTGGCCGGTGTAGAAAATAACCACTGTTGAAATCGCCGACATAAACATAATATCAAAATATGTCTCGAATCATTATCTCAAACTGAATCACACATCAAATTAGGGAAACTTCATCGCTACCTCCTTTCAGCGGCTTCTAACCTTCCGATCCAACATTCAGCCATTGGTGAAAGCAGACACGACGATTCAACGCGTCATCATCTTCTCCAAAATTTGGCGAAGCCACGAATAGGGAAAATTTGCGCCTCTCTCTATCTGAATCCAAGGATTTATAAATAGATATTTTCTTGCATTGCTGCAATGTATTTGCATCTGCGTTTCCATCGGGAGAAGACGAATCTGACTATCAAACTAAGCGCACACGCTCCACATATCACACAAACATACAAATCTCTGTGATTTGCTGTGAACACATCCCCAGCGCATTGTGTGATTGCTTGAAGATCCCTGCAATTAACAAATTAACAGCTGAGTGCTGGCGCTCGGAATGTATTTGGGAGTAGTGACTTGAAACTGTTAGTTTATGTAAAGTTGTAAACGTAAACATGCTCTCAGAAACAAAAGATTAAAACTATCAAACCTTTGTTTTATGAACGTAAATAATTATTTTTGGGTATGCGGCGAAGGCCTCGCAGGCACGGAGACGACGCCACTGGTCAAGCGTCCTCACACTTCTCTCCTTCATGACTGCTTCTTGCATTTCTGCTGAATTTTAAAAATCTGCAGAAACCAGAATCATCGATCAATCAATAAAACCAAGATACGGGTGACAAATACAGTCGACATAAAAGAATCCCTCACCGCTGAAGACGCTTCGTACCTCAAAAGACCCCAAGCGTGTTTATGATTTAGTTTCTTTGGTTAACAATGTTGATATAATTTTTGAAGGTCAAGCAAGAAATGCTTACTTCTCTTTCAAAATGTGTGTTAAACAAATGCATTTGTAGAATGCAAAACTATACAAGCCGAAAACACACGAAAAAATGTATTCTAAGACACCTCGAGTGCTAAATCTAGCCATCAAATTCATGTGGATGAAGTTTTACAAGTGAAAGGAATAGATAAAAAATCAAGACATTCATGAACGTTATTGAACTCGAGGTTAATAATATCCTTTTGAGGTTTTCATTGTTGATATGTACATGCTAAATGGAGCTTATACTTTGAATTTTCAGAATAGTAAGTTAAGGAGTTTCCGATACATTTTCAATTGAAACTGTCATTGAATCTATATAACATCTAGAAGTTACCAGTCTCATGGTGCTCCCATGTTTGGCAATATTAGTCAACGAAGAAAGCTTTCTTAATTTTTAAAAAGCTCTTATCGACCCCATGAGCAGATTTAGGTTTTGGTTTAAATTTAAACAGTTCATGTGCAAAAACATCCAAAATTCTTTCATTCGGAATAATACGAAAAAAAGCGTTCGCAAATTGGACAATGAGTTGTTTAAGCATGCTGTGCGTAATATATCTATGGGTTCATCTTGTAGAAAAGGAAATTATATCCGAAATCTAGTCAGAGGAACTCTTTGAATACACCAATTATAGCTGTTTTAGGTCTCAGGGAACAAGTGTTCTCCAATGAGACTTCAGTTATGGGAAAAGTCAAGTTAGTGCACTTCGAATGAACAATAATATACAATAGAAACTCAATAAATACTTAATAAGTGTAGCCCAGGGCTGTTGAAAGCGTTAACGCCGGTCATCGGGTAATATAAAAGAAAGAAATAATACTTAGATGGCGCACCGAACAATATAACATATTTACAATCTTTATACAAGACATACCAGAAAAGAAGAAGAAGAAGGGGTTCATCAGCAAAATGACCAGCTAGGTCGCGTTTCGGGTCCGTTAACATTTTGTACGCTCAAACCCTAGCTGGCGGACCCCCGCCAAAAAGGAGCACCCCACACATGACTTGACAATGATAACACTCTTAAATGAAGCCACACAAAATACAAAATTCTCTGGCTGACTGCAAACCAAAATTAAGCAAAACTAAAAAATGATTTTTCAACAGTCTCTCCATACATCTGATTAACTTGCAGGCTTCATATCCGCGTTTCACAAAAACTTTAAACGTGCTTTTAACTTTAACAATGGCATACGGCAGATGAGAACATATCCTAAGGTAATGAAGAACAGATGAGCATCCAGACAGCCAATCAAGATGAAGAAGAATACGTCAGAACTGTCTATTATATTGGTTGTCTAACTTCCATATCGCTTTAATCAATAAACAGCTTTATTAATCAGAATGGCGTTATAGAAACGTTCTACTACATGATAAGCAAACTGTGTTTTGAATTTTGAACACAAGAAAAGTCATAGAGTAAGTATATTAGGTGGAGTAGCAACACAATATGTATTAATGTGTATGCAGTTTCGATTTTATTAAATGAACTCGAGTTGAGACCTGGTACCAAATATGAGGTACCAATTTTTTACACTTTTGGAGAAATTAACACGGATTTGACTGATCATTAATAACAACACAGAAGGAATAATAATATTTTACAAATTCTCCGTATCATGACAAGCTTGGACAGGAAATATAGTTTGTTGAATTAACAATGCGATGGCCTTCTACTTTGATGCTCAGCCTCATTGATGAGAAGAGTACAGGTTTTGGAATTCAAGAAGGACTGCATGAAATCATCAGTTACAATCTGATTTCAATAGAGACAGAATGCGTTGGTTATCGACAATCTGATTTCATGAGTGACAAAAGGCTTTCAACTCGGACATTGTGATGTTTTGTAGAAATGAAGCATGTTCATGAGTGGCATTAGGATTTCAATAGAAATATAAGCCAGATGGATGCATTGTTATCAGCATAGATATAGTATAGATGGATATATTGTTATGGTGCATGGTTGAAATCTTATGCAGAATGGTTGTTGAATGTCGTGAATGGCGTTCAATCACACGGAACTCATTTTCGTCGATGTGTCTGGGTTCAATTTATTTTTGTCAAGAACACGTGGAAGATCGCATTTCTGTGCGGGTTGTCGGACTTTTACAGATTGCCTCCCAAAATTTGAGCGAAATAACGGCCGCGCATTGCTCCAACTCATTTCAGAAAACAACCACCTATCTATGCTGCAACTTCAAGATGTAACAACTCATCAGTAAAAGTGCATGTAAGCCTATAAGAAATATTATATAGACATGTGGATAGCAAGGTGTTCTTCTATTGCGCTGCATTTTAATTAGTCAGATTCATCAATTCTGAAATACATGAATTGTTGGGATATCAGCTGGGGTTGCTATATGCACTGCAAAGGCGCTTTCTTGTGGTTACCTTTCAATAAAAAAATAGACTTCATTCAAAATAGATCGTATGTTTAATTCTGTATTGACAATGCTGAATTGAGTGGTAGGATTCCTAATTGGCATTTGCTACAAAATTGCATTTGAATGTCAATTAACCAATTCAAATGTTGCTGTCATTACTGTTTTCGCAAGATCTTTGATGAATTACCAGATGTCACTCTTGATGTGACCCATTTCTCAATGAAAATATCTATGTCATCAATTGATTTCTCGATGTCTTCATTTGAAGTCCCTGTGTCACTAATGAAATCCGCTGTCACTATTGAAATCACTAGTTCACGTTAGTTGTTTGCATTAAATCTGCAAATCAATCGTCACCAAACGTCAGGTAAACGTACTTGAGCATATTTTCTACCAGGGGCACGTGCCCCCTGGGTTATTCTGGTTAGTCCTCTTTTAAGGTCTCTGTCTTCATTATTACAACCGTCAAAAGGACAATGGAAAGAATTTGAAACTGTGCGAAATCTATCGAGAAGATATCCAATACAAAGCTGCATTATCTGAATATAAACTATTTTGCAATGAAGAGTCTGTATCAGATATTTCTGCTTGTGAAAACTTACAGTCTGTTTATTTGCTATTGATGACTGACAACAAGATGACGGCAACATACCCTAATCTGAATATACTTTATCGATTAGCAATGACCTTGCCGGTTACATCAGTATCATGTGAACGTTCTTTCAGCTCATTGAAATTCGTAGAATCGGCGCTACGGACCACAATGGATCAAGATCGTTTGAGAGATCTCCTTATTATTGCATCAGAAACCCAAAGAAATCAAAAAGAAGACGTGACGAGAATTAGAGACGTGTTTTGGAATATGTGTGATCGACGTTAATCATGTTCTCCAATCAGATTTTGTTCTCAATTTCAATAAACGATGTTTTAATCAATTGCTTTTCATTAAACTATCAAATACGTGTAGATAGATACGGTTACTACAAAAAAGTAGGACTACACTACAATCAAAATTGAATAAAACCTACTATTTCCTTTTTAACTTTGGATATTATCTTACCTCTTGATATTATTGATATTAGCTTTCCTTTTCAAAGCCTATATTACCTTTTTATCATGCAAAAATGAGTAACAAAAATGAGTAGCCCCTGTTTTCTACCCACATACAAAATTTCACGCAGATCAAACAAGTACTTTTTGCATTAGAGACGATGACGTGAAGTGTAGCGATGTCAACAGCTTGATCTGACTTCGTCTGTTCGACGCATTATTGTTACTCGTGTGTGCATTGTTCTCTCTCCCTGTTCGTCTCATCCACTGTTATTTGAAATCTTCCCACGACCACTACCTTGCCACACCTTTATTAAGCCAAGCATATTAATCAGAGTTGGAAGTGGGTCAACGAAACTTGACCCATGACCCACCTGACCCACCCGACCCACCACATCTTTGACCCACCTGACCCACCTAACCCACATGCTGCAAGGGTGAATGATGTGAGTGCAATTTCCGTTTCTGGTATCATCTTTAGTTTCATTTTCATTGAATATTCTATCTAGGTCTATCTAAATAGAGGCCTCGTAGTATTAAAATTATTGTTAAGATTTGTTATGAAGATTCAAGTGTATCAGATCTCTTGTCACATGACAAATAGACATGCAACCTCATCAAAATTATCTTATAATCAATGTTCATGCACCACAAATGCCTAAGGTTCTAAAATAATTTAAACGATTCTGTTTCTTGTTATAATTCTTGACTATCCTTTTTAGTGCTACCTATTTAACTCGTAAGAGATGATTAGTTAGGTTGAGGGCCCTACAAACTAAATTTCAGATGTTACATTTATTAATCAAATGAAGTTAAAAAATAAGATTGCAGTAGGCCTAAATCATTTATTCGTGCATTTATTATGTTAGATACTACATGTGTGAAAATTATCTCACAAAATTCATCAAACTAATATTTTGTTGCTTCTGATGGCAATCGATTAAAATTTCATTAACTTCCGCTAACTATTAAGTAGAAAGTTGTATATTTGATGTAAGAATGACATTCATTGAAAAGCAAATGGAGTAAGCATGCGTAACGCGTGATAATTCAAGCTTGCAATACATACAGATGAACTGATATATTTGAGTGGCGCTACATGCACGAGTACGTTGTGATAACAATCACTAGCGACATCATGTAAATATTCCTATTTTAACTGATACCAAATCAAATATCAAAACGAAACTTTTTATTGATACGAAGTGTCAAAAAATATCTCCTCACAAAGCTCTGCCGTAATAAGTCTGTGTGAAAGGGATAAGTCTATATCAATGACCGTCGTATGCATTATCGCATTTCAAATTATCATGTATCGAATGAGCAATGAGATGCATGGAAAATGTATGATGCGAAATTAGATTGAATGGCTAAATGCTTTAGATGTTAAGCATATATATTATGAAAGATATTTTGATCAATTACATATTTCGAAAATATTTAGTCTCTGGTCAATCTTTATCCGAGATTTACCATTCTAATCTGTACCAGAGGATATTTTCTACGAAAGACCAGCAAAATCAAACGAAACAAACAAAACGAAGATCAGCTGGCATTGCAAGAAAATTTTCAAGATGAATAAAACCTCTGAATACGTGACTTCTTCAGTAGCAGTCTGAAATCAAGGTCACACATCATAGGGTATCGTCAGACATAGCTACAGAGAATCGAGCAGACACATTTGTATTCAAACAACTTCTCTCCACCAACCACCATCTCTCAGTAGACAGCAGCAATTGTTTTCGAGCCTTTCATTTGTGTGAATTCCGCCCCTTTCGAAACTGTATGAGGCACGTGAAAGTCAATAGTGTTGCATATTTTGAGTCTGTGCATCCATCACCCCTTTCAGTGACACTGACTCAATAATTTTTCATGAATGATTAGAATACGAATATATGAAGTTTACTGCATTTGAGATTGTCAACTCTATCATGGATCAAACTGGTTGGAAGTGGGTCAACGAGGTCTGACCCACGATCCACCTGACCCACCAACTTTTTGGAAAAACATGACCCACGACACACGTGACCCACTCGATTTTGTGACCCACGTGACCTACCTGACCCATGACCCACGACCCACTTCCAACTCTGATATTAATGTAAGGATGTGGCCTGGTCATCATCGCTTCGGTTGTCCGGAAAGGATTTTGTTGACCTCAAGTGCTTTCTGCTCTGACGGTGAAATCATTAATCCATAAGAAGTCAGATCAAGCTGCCGGCATCGCTGTACTTCAAGTTATCGCTTTTGATTCAAAAAGTATTTATCCGAGAATAGCCTCACTTACATGTGGTTAAAGTTTTGTGACGATTGATTCATTTCTACGGATTTTAGACAAATTTGAAAACGTGGGGAGATAGATAATCCATCAGTACCGAAAATTGAATCAAAAACGTGAAAATTCAGCGAAGAAGCACATGATCTCAACTTTTCCATGAAGACTAGAATTATGATGCGGTTCATGAAATTCCATGCTAAACAACTCAATTACCGCTTCATTTAAGATACCTGTTGGCAAATGTTCATTCCTTTTGATGTCCAATAGGTTTCATGATACTTATATAGTGGTTTCACGTCGCTAGTGTTTGAACACAGGAATGATTTGCAGAAATTTATCTTCTTAAAAGGTGATCAATTATTTTTTTGGATCGCAGTAACGTAATTTCCGCAAAAAGCTGAATCTTTTGATACAAAACTTTGCGCTGTTTGCTGACATTTGTTTGAGTCCACACTCCGCCTACTGTATATCTGCTCTATGGGAAAAGTTTTACAATTATTTAAGAATATTTCACAACTTCAGCTATGCCGACATTTTCGCAAAGTTGTAGTCGATTGTCGAGATGTACTTGGCATCATTTTGCTCACATCGGTTTCCTGAAAGAACCTGATGAAACATAATTTGTCAACACGATCTCGAATAAGTTTGTTTCCTCACAGACCTAGGCCTACTTCTCAACATCTCCGTTCTTAGAAATTTCCTCCTGTATTATCCAGGTGATTGTCTTTCAAGGTACGCGCAAGCTCAAAGAATGAAATCTTCTCATGCTGCAAACATTTGCTTGATGATATTTGATGATAAAAACTCAGCAAACATTTACTCATCTTGCTTAAGTTGTTATTGAAAAACTCATGTCTTCAAATGTGGGTGGTATGTGATGATCCTGAGTTTCATTTACCATGTAATTTCATGTATAAACACCACTACCACGAACGTGCTTTGCTCATGCTAAACGATAATGCCATGTAAATAATTAACACAAATGTCACCACACACATACCACAGAAGCCGTAATCTTTCCATTGCGCTCGTTGGATCATTTTTCACACTTTTGCAAAAGAAAAATCGGTCCTTTACGCAGCTTTAGTAAAAGAAACAACAAGTAATCGAGAAGCATCTGACTGCAGGTGCACGAAATGGCGATAAAATGCCAAGCATTTAACAAAATCATTTGGCAATAAAAGCGATCGAATGCAGCAATTTCGGCCTCTGTATGTACACAGCATTTTGCTTTGTCAATTTATTTTCTCATTGACAAATGAAATCCAGAAAAGAAATTTATTATGAGGGTCGTCTCACAAACGTTCTGAGTATTGTGTGCAAGAAGCAATCTATCTGCAATCCATTAAAGTGCCATTATCGCTGTCAAGTTGCTACAATGCCTGACAGCAAGTTTGCAAGTTTGAAAATTTCAATCTTACATTAGTATTTCAGTGTCCCCATAATTCGACATGGACGAAAACTCTAAACCGATGCCAATGCTCATATATGTTGCACATGAACACTGGTAAGTAGCTGGAACATAGATATTGCTCAAACAAACAATAACATAGATGTCTTGCCATCAGCAATTTGTATGAAGTCCTTTCGACTGAACATGAGCTCTCACATACCTTGGCATGGAGGTTTCAAATCAACTTCTATGCAGCTCTTTTAGGCATGAAATTATATGTGGGTGTCAATTTAATCGCAATGAATTATAATTTCTTTTAAAGAATTTTATGTGTTTTGCACATGTGTTTATACTACTTATAAATTATGATAAACTACTTACAAGAGTAGATAATGAGCATGATGGTACTTAAAAACAATACTTGTAACATGCTGACGTAATTTATGCCTTCTAAAAGGTTTATCAACAGAAGAAGCGAGAAATACATCAGAAAATTTGGAAAAAGTCAAAACTTGCAAACTTGCTGTCAGGCATTGTATGCTTTCGTAGCACAGGATTTCTTGATTTTCAGCATAGGATAATGGAGCCATTGATGTCAATGTATTGAGTATATTGCAGCTTTGTAGATGGGAAATCATTAGAGGGTGTGGTGCCCTGTGAAGACTGTCTGAGCCATGATGTGTTTTGATATGAACAGTCAATGTTATATATTAATAATATAAATATTTATTAATTTTTAATTAAAATTTGTTAATATATTAATATTAATGTATAATATTAATGAATTAATATAAACAGTTTACACTCTCAAAGAAAACCTCTTTGAAAATTCACTTTAGCTCAGTTTCTAAGAAATAGATATTTATATTTGTTTATACCTAATCCTCCCCCTGATGGTAATGAGACCCAATCATTTCGTTGCACACCGTCGTGCTTGTATGAACGAGGTACAAGTTGGCTCACTTTCAAACTATTAATGTACTTTTCAACTGACTTTCGAAAGATGATTGCTATGTCCTGAAATAATGAAGGAATTATTGTTAAGATTTCTTCGTGCTAATTCACGAATATAATATAAATATTACTGTTCAGTTTATGGTTCACGATGATCGCTACACATGCACCGAAATGTGCGGAAATAACTTATAATATTAATACAGATCGTTGTTGAATGTTTTCACGAGGTTCGAGGCCTTAGATGAAGAAGTACATTCACTCATGAACCAATACATCTGCTGAACTGACGAGGTTGTACCGGAATGCGCAGATGAGGTCAAAGGATCTTGTGGAAAATTACCTTAAAAGTGCATTTTCCTCGACAAGACTTCTAAAAAATCAATCACAAATTGTATCACATCAATGATTTCAAGTAAAATGATTCACTCTGGTCACTGGTAGTACTAAGTTTCACTTTGATGATGCAATATCAGCAGTGAATTCTTAAAGACTATAATGTCTTTATCAACAACTATAAGTAATCCAGGGAAACTTTTATGGTGAAGATTGGCACAGTGAAATAATATCTATATATATATAGTGCCCATTCAAAACTAGATTTGAAAAGAAGGAGAAAAAAACAATTCACGCACATCTTTATTTCTGACTGGCGTTTCGCCCATTATTTGTAGACTTTATGTCAGATCAGGAGAGTAATGAGAGCGTATATGGATACCATGGCATGCCACAGTAAATTAGAATATCCAATGGAATGCTTTCTACTCGATGACAATCAAGAAACTCAAAGAATAAACATGTATATAAAGCTATCAAAATTAGCAACATAAGTAAACTGGTAAAAAAGTCATGGAATAAGTGCAGTAAATGAATGATGATGATAATAGGCTACATTAAATAATATGTGTGAACATGAAAGATGTATGTATAGGATAATATAAAAGAGGATAAGTAAATGAATTTTCCCTTTTATTTTTCTTCCTCTTCATGTGAATAAAGAAATTCTCATACGATGATGAAAATCATCCCAGCAGCCATTTATAATGGAATATAATGCTTACTAATTTAAATTATTAATTGAAGTAGTCCTAATGAGGACTGATGGCGTACTCCAATCCGCAAGTGTACAAAGGCAATGCTACTGTAACCATTGGATTAATCAGTTCTTAAAAGAACTCAATGTAGCTTTCTCGTGGCAACGAATTAAAATTTATCAGCTTTGGCCCAATATCTGGTAAAAATAGAAATCTTAAGACTTGTACATAAAAGTAAACTTTTAGCACTTACTCATTCTTACTGTTAATATACTAATACCATAGATTCCAAACACTGCCGCATACACGTTCAAAACAGACGTCTAATATACTGTACCGACTACAGATGCTGATAGTGGAAATAGAATAGGACAATGGTCACCATAGGTTAAGGAAATTGAAAATGGATATTATAAAACAACAGGAAACCGATGGATAAAAATTGGAAAAGTGGAGGTAAAATATGGAAATACAACGATGCTACTACACCGATTACAAGTGAACTATATCTGACACTACACATGGTGGATAATGGTAAGAGTGGATAAGTGGAAAGTGGATAATGGAAGTAAACAATAGAACTACAATGACACTCTACTGCACCGAAAGCAATGAAACTATACACACTATACCTAAGACTATACATGGAAAATACTACTTCTTTACTTGAATTTGTTATCGCCAGTTTCTTCATCCGTCTATAAGACTTCATGTAATCCCACATTTCTTCATTTGAAATACAATACATCGACCACTACTTCAGCTACCGATTAAGGGATATAAAACATAATACTGTACTGCAGTCCGTCAGTCATCAGCAGGTACTCGTCTAGCTGTGTTTCGACCCCTAACCTGAAGGGGTGCGGAAAATTCATCCATCGGAAAATTCATCCGCGGAAAATTCATCAGAGGAAAATTCATCCGCGGAAAATTCATCCGTCGGAAAATTCATCCGAGGAAAATTCATCCGCATGCTAATTCATACTTCTTTCTTAACGTAAAAGTTTCTAAGCACATTTTCAATAGAGACCTTTTACAATTCTGATGAGGACTATTACGTAGTTTACCGCTTGGTGATCGCTAAGTGATTACCATAGCGTCTCCTTATCCTTTCCATGCAATATGATATATCAAACAGTTTCCGTCGGCAAGAGGTTGGAGATAACTCAGAGGCCAGAGCAATAAGTGTTGCCAATGTTTTCACTGTAGTTTGTATGTTTACGTTGATGCCTGCTGCCTGTGCTTAGCGGCGTGGATAAAGATGACCGATCTGATTAAGAACACGTGTCAATGTAGCTTATCATCAATTTCGACGTGAGGATAACTGAAGAAAAATAATAAACACTAAGAAATAGAAAATGATTGAAGTTATGTTGTTAAGACGTGGAGGCTGATGATAATTTGTATAAAAGAATGTATCCTCGGAGTTATTCATACAGTTGAAATCATTCGTGATAGTTGTGAGGATGACATCTCAAGTTCGTTTTCTTAAAACCGAGAAGGGCGCGCCAAAGCTCATCTACGGCGATATTGACTACACAATGAAGAGAGAGAACAAGAACGGCACTATCACCTGGACTTGTGCTGTCAGTGGCTGCCATGGGAAGCTGAAGACCGGGCCCTCCCCGGACTACAGCAGCCCGGATGTGTACTGTCGACACAATCATGCTCCGAACGCTACTCGGATTCGTGTCCTCGAGTGTCGTCAGGTCATGAAGGAGAAGGTGCAGAACGAGCCTGAGCGCGTGACGACTCAGGTCTAACAGGGATGCCACTCTGACTGCATCTGAGGACGTCCAAGCATTCCTGCCGAGCAAGGACTACGTCGGCAGAGCTCTGCGGCATGAGCGCGCGAAGAAACGGCCACCTCTTCCACCGCCGCTCATGATCTGGTTCTGGCTCCATACCAGAAAGTGACCATGAGGGGGGAGAAGTTCCTCCTCATAGACACCACCGTCGGCAATGAGCGCCTGCTGATCTTTGCCAGTGACTTCTTCCTACGACGTCTGTGCTCTGCTCATATGATTTTCGCGGACGGAACCTTCCGTACGGTACCTCGCATTTTTATGCAGGTATTCACGTTCAACTTCATGCACAACGGAAAACTCCTGCCCGCCGTGTACGCCTTGATGAGACGCAAGAGTGAAGCGGCCTACAGGACGGTGATCCAGAAAGTCAGTGAGGCCTCTACGAACGTCGGAGAGAGTTTCCAACCTCCCGACATCCTCACTGACTTCGAAGCAGGAGTTCTGGCTGCTGTGCGTCAAGAGCTGCCAGCAACCAGACAACGTGGATGCTACTTCCACTTCTGCCAGTGCTGCTACAGGCAAGTGCAGTCGTTGGGGTTGCAGCAGCTCTATCGCCAAGACCAGGAAATCAGGCTGATTGTTCGAGCTCTGATGGCTCTCGCTTTCCTGCCTGTGTCTCAAGTCCCCGCGACCTTCAACACGCTGGCCTCATCCAGCTCCATCGTCCTGAGCTCTCTGGATTCGCGGCCTACTTCCGCAACCAATGGATCTCCAATGTCTCTCCAGCGGTATGGAACGTCTGTGGTCAGCAGATTCGGACGAACAACGATCTGGAGGGCTGGCACTTCGCAATGAAGCGGGCGATGAAGGACCACACGGACATACATTCGTTTTTGAATTAAGTAAAAAAATCCCATAAAAAATACTACTACTAATTTGTTCACTTAAATACCAAGTTTCCTAAGGTGGACAGAATTAATTTATTTTCTAAGCTTTGTGAGTGATAAATTAGTAAATGATAAGTGCATAACTTCTAGCCTATCTCAATAATTTTAGTTTAATTATCTTGATAGAAGAATACATGATCTATTGCACGTACGCGATTTCTGTTGCAATATAGCAGCAATTTACATGCACAAGAAACGTGTGTGATTCATGTTTATGCCTGTTATTTACTATTTTTATTTTATATCATCAGATGGATGAGAGAAGAAGAAGCTACCTCCCGCTGTCTGATGGTCCAGATTGATGCCGGTGTCTCAGTCGTCAGGCGGAATGCTCGCTATCTCAAGATCGGCGAACGTATTGACCAGTTCCACCAAGAGTTCAGCAGCGGTCAGAGGACGAGGAGCCAGTTTCTCCGAGGTTGCTCGTTCAGCTTTGCGCGACTGCCATTCCTGGACGAGAACCAAGAAGCCAGCACATCGCCACCGACTCAGGAACAGGATGACCCTCCGATTCCCACCTCCAGTGAATTCGCCTGGGTTGCTTTGGACAATATTCAAGGACTTGACACTCCTTTCTTTCAGCCTTGGCTGTGACTTGTGATTTATTTTCTTTCCTTTTTTCTCATGCGTACAATTATAAATAGATCATCAAACCTGTATTTTGAATTCTGTTCTCTATCACAGGTCATTAGCATATCTGCGGTATCTACAAGTATCACTATTATCCTATTTTCGATGATTACTACTATGAATAGAAAGTGCATAAGATTGCATTATTTGAGAATGTTCAATTCAGGATGACTTCTGATCTAATATAGCCTATTGGGATGGATGAATATTACGCGGATGAATTTTCCGCTGACCAACCTGAACACTCAAACCCAGATGAGCGCGGTCCCACACATAGTGGCTGACAAAATACTGAATATGTAATCATATGTCACAAAGATAAATCAGACATCATTCATTTGTTACGTTTCCCACATGTAAATTCATCCTGTCATTAAATTCACACCATCAATAAATACATTTTGCTTTTTGCGATCCGCACATGTAAGCAAATCCTGTACATCAATCTTTGCCTTTTCGATTTCCACAAGTAAACAGATCCTGTTCATCCTCGAATCCAATAAGCATGTAATCGTTGTGTGATAAATATGTAATCCGCCTTTACACAAATTTCGCCTCATACATCAAGACTTAACGATGGGATCTCTCTCATCTCCCGTAAGCCACGCTAAGCGCTCTGTATTCACTCTTCACCGCCCCCCATATGATGGCTACAAGTCATTGTTAGTCGTTTATTCACCTATGCAGCAAGTTAAGGAAAATGTGAGTCGTTTGTTGGTCGCGTGCCTCATTGAAATTCACAGAGTGAAGTGAATTGACGAGCCGAGAAAAGACCATATTTGGAAAGCGATTCATTATGTCCTGTGAGAGCCTTTTCTGTGTAACTCATCAAGTCATGCTGAGAATAACCTCTAGATTTCATGATATTTAGTGTCTTGTTAGTTTTGTGTACAGCGTCTTGTAACTTCGAGCATATTCTACAATATCTGACGACTTACGACGCGAAAACATGAAGGGCCATCTGTAATGGGATCATGCTCTCCGGAAAAGTCAGTTGCACCACAGCTATTCCCACTAATACAAGGTGGCCATAAAGTTGCGCACCAAGATTTTAATTAATCTTGTAGATCGCTTTAAATGACTTTTAAAGGAGAAAAATGCATAATTGTAACAAATAAAATTAAGAAAATTATACACTGCTTCTAGGTATTCACAAATGTTCAAAATGCTGCCCACCAGCAGCCACACATAGGCTAAATTGAGTCGATGGTGAAAGTTATGGAACACTCGATTCAGCAAATGTGAATCACCGACAATTTCCTGACAAGCATCACGAATTCGAGTTCGCAAAGGATCCAGGTCATTCATGCGCACGGAATATACTAAGTGTTTAGCGTATCCCCAAAAGAAGTAATCCATAGGATTCAGGTCGGGGAATCGAGCAGCCCATTCGATTGTTCCCTTCGATCAATCCAATGAACGAAGTTTTTAATCCAGCCAGCCGCACACTATCAAGGCATAGTGCGGAGGCGTTCATATCCTGCATGAACCACTCAGGTCGTCCTTCTCCAATTGAGTCTAAGTGAGGGATAAGTTCTTCTTGCAACATTGTGAGGTACTTGTTGCCGTCGAGCGTGGGGTCAAAAAGAATGGCCATAAAACATAGTCTTTCCACAGACCGCACCAGACCATTAGTTTCGCACCACTGTTCTTTTGTGGGTTGCATCCAGTGGGGATACTCCCGCGCATAATATCGACAATTTTCCTTATTCACTTCACCATTGAGATAAAAGTTGGCTTCATCACTAAAGAGCACTTTCCGATGCACCATGTCAGGATCTTCATCCAATGGGTTTTTAAACCATGTCGACATTTCCATATATCGAACAGGATCGTCTTCGTAC
>CAJQUW010000765.1:0-109678 GCA_907163375.1 Prostheceraeus crozeri
GAAAATAACGAAAAAAATAAAAGAACAAAGAACAAAGAAAGAAAAAAAATGAAAGAAAAAGTAAAACAAAAATACTAAACAAAAAAATAAAGAAAAAATAAAAGAAAAAAATAAAGGAGATAATAAAGAAAAAAGAAAAAAGAAAAGAAAAAATAACTGAAAAAATTACTGAAAAATCGCTGAAAACTAACTGAAAAAATAACTGAAAACTAACTGAAAACTAGCTGAAAACTAGATGAAAACTAAATGAGAACTGACTGTAAACCAAGTGAGAACTAACTGAAAGCTAACTGAAAAATAACTGAAACTAGCTGAAAACTGACTGAAAACTAACTGAAAACTAACTGAAAACTAACTGAAAACTAACTGAAAACTAGCTGAAAACTAACTGAAGGCTAACTGAAAACTAACTGGAAGCTATATCTGAAAACTAACTGGAAGCTATATCTGAAAACTAACTGAAAACTGACTGAAAACTAACTCCAAACTAGCTGAAATCTAACTGAAAACTAACTGAAAAGTAACTGAAAACTGACTGTAAAGTAAGTGAAAACTGAAAACTAACAGAAAACTAACAAAAAAAAAGAAATCAACGGAAAAAATTAAGAAAAAAAAAGAAAGAAAAGAAGAAAAAGAATAAAAGAAAAAAGTAAAAGAAAAAGATATAATAAAGAAAAAGAAAAAATGAAAGGAAAAAGAAAAAAATAAACGAAAAAAATAAAAGAACAAAGAACAAAGAAAAGAAAAAAATAACTGAAAAAATTACTGAAAAATAGCTGAAAACTAACTGAAAAAATAACTGAAAACTAACTGAAAACTAGCTGAAAACTAGATCAAAACTAAATGAGAACCCACCTACCCCCCCTTCTGGACAGCTCGCTTCGATTTTGGCTTCCAGTGGACGGATTTTGTCGTGCCATAGCTCGTTTGAAAGCTAAGAGTGAGACAAATTCACTGAAACAAACGGCTTGTTCATATCTGTCTTCGTTTAGATGTGAGACGCCATTTAAGATTTTGGGACATTGGCGAAAAACGACAGAGTTAGAATTTGGGACGTTTTGGGCTGTAGCTTCAAAAAGAAGCATCGGATTTGAAAACGGATTTCAGATTTGGAATCAGCGTGAAATTCTCTATCTGTATGGTGAGTTTCAAGTCAATCGGAGATTTTGAAGTGAATCGGAGAGAAAAATTTTCAACATTTTTCGAAAAAACGAGTTAGAACTTTTGCGATGGCTGCCTACTGTGGAGCCAAAACGAAGCATCGGATGGGAAAACGGAGGCCAGATTCGGATTCAGCGTCAAATTCTACATTGAAATGGTATATTTCCAGCTCAATCGGACCTCCAGAATCGATGATAGAAGCGTTTTAAGTGTTTGGATGATGGGTATTACGTCATCAGCTGATCGCCACACACTATATAAGCTGGGAACCGAGAGAGACTTGTCATTAAGACGAGAGCGATTGTCAGAGGTAGGTCGTCTCTCTGAGCTCCGATGATAGCTTCGGACATTCCAAAATTCCGGGTTTCTGTAAGAAACCGACTTAGAAAATTTCATTGCTGATATCAGCTAAGCCGTCAGACTTAGAGGTTAGCCAGGAGATGGCCTTCGTCTCCAGGCCATAAAAGACTCCAAAACTTTAAAGGCTTGTAACTTTGCTTCTACAAGTCCGTTTGACTTGATTCAAAAAAGGGTCGATCGCTATTGACCTGCCCTAAGTGATAGACTACTTATAAAATTTCATAAGTAGTGCTAAAAAGTTGAAAAATTTAAATTCACTAGTTTTGGAGGTTTTCTGGGGTTTTCGACCCTGCTGAAGTCAATGAAAGCATTTTTAATTATGTCTGAGCCAGTCTTCTCATGGTATAAGCGGCTTTTCACTGAAAGCGAGCAAGACACGGAGAGTTTTGCTGTAATATTCCACTGACAGGGTGTTCCTTCGGGACGGCGGACGATGCCGTAGTGATAAGTATGGCAAGGGAATGTGTCATAGTTTAGACCGTAACCGCTGGGACAACTCATGTCTCATGTTGGGCATTTGACACAGCTCTCAACGTAGCACTTTGAACGCCAATCGGTTGAGTCTTAGCTATCTTGTCATGGGTGGCCTCTAAACATCTCCATTGCAAAACGCTGGTGAATCAAGTTCTCTACGGCTTGCTATCAAGCTGATCAAAGCAATAACTTGGGATGTTTCCTCAAGGTTTTCAAGTATGCTGAGTTCAAATCTGCTATCAGATTTCAAATTTAACTAAGTCTAAGGCAGCTTTGAGGGGTTAGATCCCAGCTACTGTTCACTACCTTTGACTCGGCGTTGCTGTTACCACTTCGGGGCAGTGACAATGATGTCTTAAGCTGTAAATAGCGGGTATCGGGGAAGATCTCTCACTTCCCTAGTGATCAGTACAAGGCCTTCGGGCTGTCGACGGGATCGAGTGCCACTCACTACACTCAAATCTATCATTCCTCACTAAGTGTAAATTACTGACTATACATTTGTCCTGCTATCAGGTTGTTTTGACTTGCTAACTAGTTGAATAGTCTCTTGCTATCAAGAGATTCACTTCTGCTCATAAAGCACATCATCGCTGTAATACCTCCTTTGCTCGAGCGTTCCTTCGGGACGGCGGGTACTGCCGTAGAGGGATTGTGTTGCACGGGTTGTTCGTCGTTTGTTAGACCGAAACCTCTGAGCCGTTGCTCATGTTGGGCGTTCGACTTCATACTCAACGTGACGCTTTCTCTCACCAGGTCAGAGTACTTCAGCCATTCGACAAAGGTTAGTCTTTATGATATGGAGTAGAGTGAAATGTAATTCATTAGATGTCCCTTCAATGATTGCTCCCATGATAAACGTTGATGAGACAAATGAAATGATTCTCATCTTCCCTTTTCAATGATTGAAATCTACTAACACACTACCGTATAATCGTCCACTATGGGGCAAGACATGATAGAGCCTCCACGCGGTTTGCCCTGGGCAGTCTTTAGACTGGCGAATACTATCACTAAGTTGAATCTGCTATCAGTCAACTTGAACGTTGCGTCGCGTTAGAGGGTATATAAACCACTGCCTCTCATTTCATTTCATTTCAATCATGCAGACGCCGAACAGTCAAGTCAGCTCTCCTCGCGGACCGCAGTTAAGGCCGCGAAATTTATTTGAGAAGTTTGTCAGGCTAGAGGAGCAAGACAGAGTCCACAATAATCTTGCTGGGATTGGCAATCCGATGACAGCAACTGTTGTCAATCCAACGGAATGGCGCTACATTCCACTTTTTAGCCATGTGCCAATTAGTGTGGAAGTCGACACTGCTACCAAGGAGAGAGTCAAAGACTCTCTCAGCAGAATTGGTAGGGTGTAAGATGACGTTACTCCCGAGAACGAACCACCGGCTCTCTTAAGGGCCACCATGGGGCAAGACATGATAGAACCTCCTCGCGGTTTGCCCTGGGCAGTCTTCGGACTGGCGAATACTATCATTAAGTTGAATCTGCTATCAGTCAACTTGAACGTTGCAAATGAAGTTCGGTGTAATACTTCCTTTCGACGGGCGTTCCTGTAAAGGGCGGCGGTGAAACCCGTAGCTATGTATACCGCAAGGGACATTCGGCAATGGTCAATCTTGTTAAACCTCTCTGCGTCATGTTTGCAAGTGATTGCCTCTGTCTCAACGTAGTATGCATTCGCGCCAGGGCGACATTTAGCCAACTGTCGAAGGTTGCCTAAAACTATCCATTGCATACGTTATGAGAACCATGAGTTCTACCTGTCTCTATCAATGAGATGAATTGATGAATGGAATGAAATGGGAGGACACTCACGCGCCACACGCAACATAACACACTTCTCTCTTCCGTAGTCTAACAAGCTCTTTACACATGGATCGCAGTCGATTGCTATCCCTGTATCATGTAAGCTATCTTAATTTTATTTGACACTATTTCATCTACCATCATCGCCCATATGAAATGTTATAAGATTTACAAGTTAGACTAAGCGTGCTACTATTTCCAAATGAATAAAGTATACATGGTTAAATCATCCACTTAAGCCCATCCGTAGTCTAACAAGCTCTTTACACATGGATCGCAGTCGATTGCTATCCCTGTATCATGTAAGCTATCTAAATTTTATTTAACACTATTTCATCTACCATCATCAGCCATATGAAGTGTCATAAGATTTACAAGTTAGACTAAGCGTTCTACTATTTGTAAATGAAAGATATAGTTTCAACAGTTTACAGATTGAAAATAAAGTTTCAATAGTGTGTGCGTTAGAAATAAAGCTTTATCTATTTGTATGTTAGAAACAAAATAAAGTTTACAAGATAAAAAGTAAAGTTTCACCACTTTACAAGTTAAAAAATAAAGTTTCAATAGTGTATGCGTTAGAAATAAAGGTGTAACTGTTTGTAAAAATAAGATCGCAAGATTTACTAGTTTACAAGTTAGACTAAGTGTAAATTAAAAATAAAATTATAACTGTTCACGAGTTAAAGCGTTGATGCAACGATGAACAATTAATAAGCTGAAAAGTTTTAGATTCACTTTAACATTATCATATGTTTACAGATAGAAATGTATCACAGCAAACCTACTTCATGAGTTAGTTTGCCAGGAGTGTATCATCTCAAACTTTTACTCCGACTGTGGAACATTGATTTCCATGATGAAGATTTAAATAGTTAGATTCGATGAAGAACAAGATTTACTAGTTTACAAGTTGGACAAAGCGTTCTACTATTTGTAAATGAAAGATATCATTTCAACACTTTACCAGTTAGAAATAAAGTTTCAACAGTCTACAAGTTAAAAATAAAGTTTCAACCGTTTACAAGTTAAAAATGAAGTTTCAATAGTGTGTATGTTAAGAATAAAGTTCTATCTGTTAATATGTTAGAAATAAAATGAAGTTTCATCAGTTTACAAGTTAAGAATAAAGTTCTATCTGTTTGTATGTTAGAAATAAAACAAAGTTTCAACCGTTAACAAGTTAAAAATAAAGTTTCAATAGTTTGCAAGTTAAAACTAATGTTTCAATAGTGCATATGTTAAGAATAAAGTTTTATCTGTTTGTATGTTAGAAATAGAATGAAGTTTCACCAGTTTACAAGTTAAGAATAAAGTTCTATCTGTTTATATGTTAGAAATAAAATGAAGTTTCATCAGTTTACAAGTTAAGAATGAAGTTTCAATAGTTTACAAGTTAAGAATAAAGTTTCAATAGTGTGCACGTTCAGAATAAAGTTCTATTTGTTTGTATGTTAGAAATAGAATGAAGTTTCACCAGTTTACAAGTTACGAATAAAGTTCCATCTGTTTAAGTTTACAAGTTAAGAATAAAGTTCTATCTGTTTATATGTTAGAAATAAAATGAAGGTTCACCAGTTTACAAGTTAAGAATAAAGTTCTATCTGTTTGTATGTTAGAAATAAAACAAAGTTTCAACCGTCAACAAGTTAAAAATAAAGTTTCAATAGTTTGCAAGTTAAAACTAATGTTTCAATAGTGCATATGTTAAGAATAAAGTTTTATCTGTTTCAATAGTGCGTATGTTAAGAATAAAGTTTTATCTGTCTGTATGTTAGAAATAGAATGAAGTTTCACCAGTTGGCAAGTTAAGAATAAAGTTTTATCTGTTTCTATGATAGAAATAAAACAAATTTTCAACCGTTTACAAGTTAAAAATAAAGTTTCAATAGTTTGCAAGTTAAGAATAAAGTTTCAATAGTGTGCATGTTCAGAATAAAGTTCTATTTGTTTATATGTTAGAAATAGAATGAAGTTTCACCAGTTTACAAGTTAAGACTAAAGTTCTATCTGTTTGTATGTTAGAAATAAACATCTATCTGTTTATATGTTAGAAATAGAATGAAGTTTCACCAGCTTACAAGTTAAGAATAAAGTTCTATCTGTTTATATGTTAGAAATAAAATGAAGGTTCATCAGTTTACAAGTTAAGAATAAAGTTCTATCTGTTTGTATGTTAGAAATAAAACAAAGTTTCAACCGTTAACAAGTTAAAAATAAAGTTTCAATAGTTTGCAAGTTAAAACTAATGTTTCAATATTGTGTATGTTAAGAACAAAGTTTTATCTGTTTGTATGTTAGAAATAGAATGAAGTTTCACCAGTTGGCAAGTTAAGAATAAAGTTTTATCTGTTTCTATGATAGAAATAAAATGAAGTTTTAACCGTTTACAAGTTAAAAATAAAGTTTCAATAGTTTACAAGTTAAGAATAAAGTTTTAATAGTGTGCACGTTCAGAATAAAGTTCTATTTGTTTATATGTTAGAAATAGAATGAAGTTTCACCAGTTTACAAGTTACGAATAAAGTTCTATCTGTTTAAGTTTACAAGTTAAGAATAAAGTTCTATCTGTTTATATGTTAGAAATAAAATGAAGGTTCACCAGTTTACAAGTTAAGAATAAAGTTCTATCTGTTTGTATGTTAGAAATAAAACAAAGTTTCAACCGTTAACAAGTTAAAAATAAAGTTTCAATAGTTTGCAAGTTAAAACTAATGTTTCAATAGTGCATATGTTAAGAATAAAGTTTTATCTGTTTCAATAGTGCGTATGTTAAGAATAAAGTTTTATCTGTCTGTATGTTTGAAATAGAATGAAGTTTCACCAGTTTACAAGTTAAGAATAAAGTTCTATCTGTTTATATGTTAGAAATGAAATGAAGTTTCATCAGTTTACAAGTTAAGAATAAAGTTCTATCTGTTTGTATGTTAGAAATAAAACAAAGTTTCAACCGTTAACAAGTTAAAAATAAAGTTTCAATAGTTTGCAAGTTAAAACTAATGTTTCAATATTGTGTATGTTAAGAACAAAGTTTTATCTGTTTGCATGTTAGAAATAGAATGAAGTTTCACCAGTTGGCAAGTTAAGAATAAAGTTCTATCTGTTTGTATGTTAGAAATAAAACAAAGTTTCAACCGTTAACAAGTTAAAAATAAAGTTTCAATAGTTTGCAAGTTAAAACTAATGTTTCAATAGTGCGCATGTTAAGAATAAAGTTTTATCTGTTTGTATGTTAGAAATAGAATGAAGTTTCACCAGTTGGCAAGTTAAGAATAAAGTTTTATCTGTTTCTATGATAGAAATAAAACAAAGTTTTAACCGTTTACAAGTTAAATATAAAGTTTCAATAGTGTGCAAGTTAAAACTAATGTTTCAATAGTGCGTATGTTAAGAATAAAGTTTTATCTGTTTGTATGTTAGAAATAGAATGAAGTTTCACCAGTTGGCAAGTTAAGAATAAAGTTTTATCTTTTTCTATGATAGAAATAAAACAAAGTTTTAACCGTTTACAAGTTAAAAATAAAGTTTCAATAGTTTACAAGTTAAGAATAAAGTTTCAATAGTGTGCACGTTCAGAATAAAGTTCTATTTGTTTATATGTTAGAAATAGAATGAAGTTTCACCAGTTTACAAGTTAAGAATAAAGTTCTATCTGTTTAAGTTTACAAGTTAAGAATAAAGTTCTATCTGTTTATATGTTAGAAATAAAATGAAGGTTCACCAGTTTACAAGTTAACAATAAAGTTCTATCTGTTTGTATGTTAGAAATAAAACAAAGTTTCAACCGTTAACAAGTTAAAAATAAAGTTTCAATAGTTTGCAAGTTAAAACTAATGTTTCAATAGTGCATATGTTAAGAATAAAGTTTTATCTGTTTGTATGTTAGAAATAGAATGAAGTTTCACCAGTTGGCAAGTTAAGAATGAAGTTTTATCTGTTTCTATGATAGAAATGAAACAAAGTTTCAACCGTTTACAAGTTAAAAATAAAGTTTCAATAGTTTACAAGTTAAGAATAAAGTTTCAATGGTGTGTTTGTTAAGAATAAAGTTCTATCTGTTTATATGTTAGAAATAGAATGAAGTTTCACCAGTTTACAAGTTAAGAGAAAAGTTCTATCTGTTTGTATGTTAGAAATAAACTTCTATCTGTTTATATGTTAGAAATAGAATGAAGTTTCACCAGTTTACAAGTTAAGAATAAAGTTCTATCTGTTTATATGTTAGAAATAAAATGAAGTTTCATCAGTTTACAAGTTAAGAATAAAGTTCTATCTGTTTGTATGTTAGAAATAAAACAAAGTTTCAACCGTTAACATGTTAAAAATAAGGTTTCAATAGTTTGCAAGTTAAAACTAATGTTTCAATAGTGCATATGTTAAGAATAAAGTTTTATCTGTTTGTATGTTAGAAATAGAATGAAGTTTCACCAGTTCGCAAGTTAAGAATGAAGTTTTATCTGTTTCTATGATAGAAATGAAACAAAGTTTCAACCGTTTACAAGTTAAAAATAAAGTTTCAATAGTTTACAAGTTAAGAATAAAGTTTCAATATTGTGTATGTTAAGAATAAAGTTTTATCTGTTTGCATGTAAAAAATAGAATGAAGTTTCACCAGTTGGCAAGTTAAGAATAAAGTTCTATCTGTTTGTATGTTATAAATAAAACAAAGTTTCAACCGTTAACAAGTTAAAAATAAAGTTTCAATAGTTTGCAAGTTAAGAATAAAGTTTCAATGGTGTGTTTGTTAAGAATAAAGTTCTATCTGTTTATATGTTAGAAATAGAATGAAGTTTCGCCAGTTTACAAGTTAAGACTAAAGTTCTATCTGTTTGTATGTTAGAAATAAACTTCTATCTGTTTATATGTTAGAAATAGAATGAAGTTTCACCAGTTTACAAGTTAAGAATAAAGTTCTATCTGTTTATATGTTAGAAATAAAATGAAGTTTCATCAGTTTACAAGTTAAAAATAAAGTTTCAATAGTTTGCAAGTTAAAACTAATGTTTCAATAGTGCGCATGTTAAGAATAAAGTTTTATCTGTTTGTATGTTAGAAATAGAATGAAGTTTCACCAGTTGGTAAGTTAAGAATAAAGTTTTATCTGTTTCTATGATAGAAATAAAACAAAGTTTTAACCGTTTACAAGTTAAAAATAAAGTTTCAATAGTTTACAAGTTAAGAATAAAGTTTTAATAATAGTGTGCATGTTCAGAATAAAGTTCTATTTGTTAATATGTTAGAAATAGAATGAAGTTTCACCAGTTTACAAGTTAAGAATAAAGTTCTATCTGTTTAAGTTTACAAGTTAAGAATAAAGTTCTATCTGTTTATATGTTAGAAATAAAATGAAGGTTCACCAGTTTACAAGTTAAGAATAAAGTTCTATCTGTTTGTATGTTAGAAATAAAACAAAGTTTCAACCGTTAACAAGTTAAAAATAAAGTTTTAATAGTTTGCAAGTTAAAACTAATGTTTCAATAGTGCATATGTTAAGAATAAAGTTTTATCTGTTTCAATAGTGCGTATGTTAAGAATAAAGTTTTATCTGTCTGTATGTTAGAAATAGAATGAAGTTTCACCAGTTGGCAAGTTAAGAATAAAGTTTTATCTGTTTCTATGATAGAAATAAAACAAAGTTTCAACCGTTTACAAGTTAAAAATAAAGTTTCAATAGTTTACAAGTTAAGAATAAAGTTTCAATAGTGTGCATGTTCAGAATAAAGTTCTATTTGTTTATATGTTAGAAATAGAATGAAGTTTCACCAGTTTACAAGTTAAGAATAAAGTTCTATCTGTTTAAGTTTACAAGTTAAGAATAAAGTTCTATCTGTTTATATGTTAGAAATAAAATGAAGGTTCACCAGTTTACAAGTTAAGAATAAAGCTCTATCTGTTTGTATGTTAGAAATAAAACAAAGTTTCAACCGTTAACAAGTTAAAAATAAAGTTTCAATAGTTTGCAAGTTAAAACTAATGTTTCAATAGTGCATATGTTAAGAATAAAGTTTTATCTGTTTGTATGTTAGAAATAGAATGAAGTTTCACCAGTTGGCAAGTTAAGAATGAAGTTTTATCTGTTTCTATGATAGAAATGAAACGAAGTTTCAACCGTTTACAAGTTAAAAATAAAGTTTCAATAGTTTACAAGTTAAGAATAAAGTTTCAATATTGTGTATGTTAAGAATAAAGTTTTATCTGTTTGCATGTTAGAAATAGAATGAAGTTTCACCAGTTGGCAAGTTAAGAATAAAGTTCTATCTGTTTGTATGTTATAAATAAAACAAAGTTTCAACCGTTAACATGTTAAAAATAAAGTTTCAATAGTTTACAAGTTAAGAATAAAGTTTCAATAGTGTGCATGTTCAGAATAAAGTTCTATTTGTTTATATGTTAGAAATAGAATGAAGTTTCACCAGTTTACAAGTTCAGAATAAAGTTCTATCTGTTTAAGTTTACAAGTTAAGAATAAAGTTCTATCTGTTTATGTGTTAGAAATAAAATGAAGGTTCACCAGTTTACAAGTTAAGAATAAAGTTCTATCTGTTTGTATGTTAGAAATAAAACAAAGTTTCAACCGTTAACAAGTTAAAAATAAAGTTTCAATAGTTTGCAAGTTAAAACTAATGTTTCAATAGTGCATATGTTAAGAACAAAGTTTTATCTGTTTGTATGTTAGAAATAGAATGAAGTTTCACCAGTTGGCAAGTTAAGAATAAAGTTCTATCTGTTTGTATGTTATAAATAAAACAAAGTTTCAACCGTTAACAAGTTAAAAATAAAGTTTCAATAGTTTGCAAGTTAAAACTAATGTTTCAATAGTGCGCATGTTAAGAATAAAGTTTTATCTGTTTGTATGTTAGAAATAGAATGAAGTTTCACCAGTTGGCAAGTTAAGAATAAAGTTTTATCTGTTTCTATGATAGAAATAAAACAAAGTTTTAACCGTTTACAAGTTAAATATAAAGTTTCAATAGTGTGCAAGTTAAAACTAATGTTTCAATAGTGCGTATGTTAAGAATAAAGTTTTATCTGTTTGTATGTTAGAAATAGAATGAAGTTTCACCAGTTGGCAAGTTAAGAATAAAGTTTTATCTGTTTCTATGATACAAATAAAACAAAGTTTTAACCGTTTACAAGTTAAAAGTAAAGTTTCAATAGTTTACAAGTTAAGAATAAAGTTTCAATAGTGTGCACGTTCAGAATAAAGTTCTATTTGTTTATATGTTAGAAATAGAATGAAGTTTCACCAGTTTACAAGTTGAGAATAAAGTTCTATCTGTTTAAGTTTACAAGTTAAGAATAAAGTTCTATCTGTTTATATGTTAGAAATAAAATGAAGGTTCACCAGTTTACAAGTTAACAATAAAGTTCTATCTGTTTGTATGTTAGAAATAAAACAAAGTTTCAACCGTTAACAAGTTAAAAATAAAGTTTCAATAGTTTGCAAGTTAAAACTAATGTTTCAATAGTGCATATGTTAAGAATAAAGTTTTATCTGTTTGTATGTTAGAAATAGAATGAAGTTTCACCAGTTCGCAAGTTAAGAATGAAGTTTTATCTGTTTCTATGATAGAAATGAAACAAAGTTTCAACCGTTTACAAGTTAAAAATAAAGTTTCAATAGTTTACAAGTTAAGAATAAAGTTTCAATATTGTGTATGTTAAGAATAAAGTTTTATCTGTTTGCATGTTAGAAATAGAATGAAGTTTCACCAGTTGGCAAGTTAAGAATAAAGTTCTATCTGTTTGTATGTTATAAATAAAACAAAGTTTCAACCGTTAACAAGTTAAAAATAAAGTTTCAATAGTTTGCAAGTTAAGAATAAAGTTTCAATGGTGTGTTTGTTAAGAATAAAGTTCTATCTGTTTATATGTTAGAAATAGAATGAAGTTTCACCAGTTTACAAGTTAAGACAAAAGTTCTATCTGTTTGTATGTTAGAAATAAACTTCTATCTGTTTATATGTTAGAAATAGAATGAAGTTTCACCAGTTTACAAGTTAAGAATAAAGTTCTATCTGTTTATATGTTAGAAATAAAATGAAGTTTCATCAGTTTACAAGTTAAGAATAAAGTTCTATCTGTTTGTATGTTAGAAAGAAAACAAAGTTTCAACCGTTAACATGTTAAAAATAAGGTTTCAATAGTTTGCAAGTTAAAACTAATGTTTCAATAGTGCATATGTTAAGAATAAAGTTTTATCTGTTTGTATGTTAGAAATAGAATGAAGTTTCACCAGTTCGCAAGTTAAGAATGAAGTTTTATCTGTTTCTATGATAGAAATGAAACAAAGTTTCAACCGTTTACAAGTTAAAAATAAAGTGTCAATAGTTTACAAGTTAAGAATAAAGTTTCAATATTGTGTATGTTAAGAATAAAGTTTTATCTGTTTGCATGTAAGAAATAGAATGAAGTTTCACCAGTTGGCAAGTTAAAAATAAAGTTCTATCTGTTTGTATGTTATAAATAAAACAAAGTTTCAACCGTTAACAAGTTAAAAATAAAGTTTCAATAGTTTGCAAGTTAAGAATAAAGTTTCAATGGTGTGTTTGTTAAGAATAAAGTTCTATCTGTTTATATGTTAGAAATAGAATGAAGTTTCACCAGTTTACAAGTTAAGACTAAAGTTCTATCTGTTTGTATGTTAGAAATAAACTTCTATCTGTTTATATGTTAGAAATAGAATGAAGTTTCACCAGTTTACAAGTTAAGAATAAAGTTCTATCTGTTTATATGTTAGAAATAAAATGAAGTTTCATCAGTTTACAAGTTAAAAATAAAGTTTCAATAGTTTGCAAGTTAAAACTAATGTTTCAATAGTGCATATGTTAAGAATAAAGTTTTATCTGTTTGTATGTTAGAAATAGAATGAAGTTTCACCAGTTGGCAAGTTAAGAATGAAGTTTTATCTGTTTCTATGATAGAAATGAAACGAAGTTTCAACCGTTTACAAGTTAAAAATAAAGTTTCAATAGTTTACAAGTTAAGAATAAAGTTTCAATATTGTGTATGTTAAGAATAAAGTTTTATCTGTTTGCATGTTAGAAATAGAATGAAGTTTCACCAGTTGGCAAGTTAAGAATAAAGTTCTATCTGTTTGTATGTTATAAATAAAACAAAGTTTCAACCGTTAACATGTTAAAAATAAAGTTTCAATAGTTTGCAAGTTAAAACTAATGTTTCAATAGTGCGCATGTTAAGAATAAACTTTTATCTGTTTGTATGTTAGAAATAGAATGAAGTTTCACCAGTTGGCAAGTTAAGAATAAAGTTTTATCTGTTTCTATGATAGAAATAAAGCAAAGTTTTAACCGTTTACAAGTTAAAAGTAAAGTTTCAATAGTTTACAAGTTAAGAATAAAGTTTCAATAGTGTGCACGTTCAGAATAAAGTTCTATTTGTTTATATGTTAGAAATAGAATGAAGTTTTACCAGTTTACAAGTTACTAATAAAGTTCTATCTGTTTAAGTTTACAAGTTAAGAATAAAGTTCTATCTGTTTATATGTTAGAAATAAAATGAAGGTTCACCAGTTTACAAGTTAAGAGTAAAGTTCTATCTGTTTGTATGTTAGAAATAAAACAAAGTTTCAACCGTTAACAAGTTAAAAATAAAGTTTCAATAGTTTGCAAGTTAAAACTAATGTTTCAATAGTGCATATGTTAAGAATAAAGTTTTATCTGTTTCAATAGTGCGTATGTTAAGAATAAAGTTTTATCTGTCTGTATGTTAGAAATAGAATAAAGTTTCACCAGTTGGCAAGTTAAGAATAAAGTTTTATCTGTTGCTATGATAGAAATAAAACAAAGTTTCAACCGTTTACAAGTTAAAAATAAAGTTTCAATAGTTTACAAGTTAAGAATAAAGTTTCAATAGTGTGCATGTTCAGAATAAAGTTCTATTTGTTTATATGTTAGAAATAGAATGAAGTTTCACCAGTTTACAAGTTCAGAATAAAGTTCTATCTGTTTAAGTTTACAAGTTAAGAATAAAGTTCTATCTGTTTATGTGTTAGAAATAAAATGAAGGTTCACCAGTTTACAAGTTAAGAATAAAGTTCTATCTGTTTGTATGTTAGAAATAAAACAAAGTTTCAACCGTTAACAAGTTAAAAATAAAGTTTCAATAGTTTGCAAGTTAAAACTAATGTTTCAATAGTGCATATGTTAAGAACAAAGTTTTATCTGTTTGTATGTTAGAAATAGAATGAAGTTTCACCAGTTGGCAAGTTAAGAATAAAGTTCTATCTGTTTGTATGTTATAAATAAAACAAAGTTTCAACCGTTAACAAGTTAAAAATAAAGTTTCAATAGTTTGCAAGTTAAAACTAATGTTTCAATAGTGCGCATGTTAAGAATAAAGTTTTATCTGTTTGTATGTTAGAAATAGAATGAAGTTTCACCAGTTGGCAAGTTAAGAATAAAGTTTTATCTGTTTCTATGATAGAAATAAAACAAAGTTTTAACCGTTTACAAGTTAAATATAAAGTTTCAATAGTGTGCAAGTTAAAACTAATGTTTCAATAGTGCGTATGTTAAGAATAAAGTTTTATCTGTTTGTATGTTAGAAATAGAATGAAGTTTCACCAGTTGGCAAGTTAAGAATAAAGTTTTATCTGTTTCTATGATACAAATAAAACAAAGTTTTAACCGTTTACAAGTTAAAAGTAAAGTTTCAATAGTTTACAAGTTAAGAATAAAGTTTCAATAGTGTGCACGTTCAGAATAAAGTTCTATTTGTTTATATGTTAGAAATAGAATGAAGTTTCACCAGTTTACAAGTTGAGAATAAAGTTCTATCTGTTTAAGTTTACAAGTTAAGAATAAAGTTCTATCTGTTTATATGTTAGAAATAAAATGAAGGTTCACCAGTTTACAAGTTAACAATAAAGTTCTATCTGTTTGTATGTTAGAAATAAAACAAAGTTTCAACCGTTAACAAGTTAAAAATAAAGTTTCAATAGTTTGCAAGTTAAAACTAATGTTTCAATAGTGCATATGTTAAGAATAAAGTTTTATCTGTTTGTATGTTAGAAATAGAATGAAGTTTCACCAGTTCGCAAGTTAAGAATGAAGTTTTATCTGTTTCTATGATAGAAATGAAACAAAGTTTCAACCGTTTACAAGTTAAAAATAAAGTTTCAATAGTTTACAAGTTAAGAATAAAGTTTCAATATTGTGTATGTTAAGAATAAAGTTTTATCTGTTTGCATGTTAGAAATAGAATGAAGTTTCACCAGTTGGCAAGTTAAGAATAAAGTTCTATCTGTTTGTATGTTATAAATAAAACAAAGTTTCAACCGTTAACAAGTTAAAAATAAAGTTTCAATAGTTTGCAAGTTAAGAATAAAGTTTCAATGGTGTGTTTGTTAAGAATAAAGTTCTATCTGTTTATATGTTAGAAATAGAATGAAGTTTCACCAGTTTACAAGTTAAGACAAAAGTTCTATCTGTTTGTATGTTAGAAATAAACTTCTATCTGTTTATATGTTAGAAATAGAATGAAGTTTCACCAGTTTACAAGTTAAGAATAAAGTTCTATCTGTTTATATGTTAGAAATAAAATGAAGTTTCATCAGTTTACAAGTTAAGAATAAAGTTCTATCTGTTTGTATGTTAGAAAGAAAACAAAGTTTCAACCGTTAACATGTTAAAAATAAGGTTTCAATAGTTTGCAAGTTAAAACTAATGTTTCAATAGTGCATATGTTAAGAATAAAGTTTTATCTGTTTGTATGTTAGAAATAGAATGAAGTTTCACCAGTTGGCAAGTTAAGAATGAAGTTTTATCTGTTTCTATGATAGAAATGAAACAAAGTTTCAACCGTTTACAAGTTAAAAATAAAGTGTCAATAGTTTACAAGTTAAGAATAAAGTTTCAATATTGTGTATGTTAAGAATAAAGTTTTATCTGTTTGCATGTAAGAAATAGAATGAAGTTTCACCAGTTGGCAAGTTAAAAATAAAGTTCTATCTGTTTGTATGTTATAAATAAAACAAAGTTTCAACCGTTAACAAGTTAAAAATAAAGTTTCAATAGTTTGCAAGTTAAGAATAAAGTTTCAATGGTGTGTTTGTTAAGAATAAAGTTCTATCTGTTTATATGTTAGAAATAGAATGAAGTTTCACCAGTTTACAAGTTAAGACTAAAGTTCTATCTGTTTGTATGTTAGAAATAAACTTCTATCTGTTTATATGTTAGAAATAGAATGAAGTTTCACCAGTTTACAAGTTAAGAATAAAGTTCTATCTGTTTATATGTTAGAAATAAAATGAAGTTTCATCAGTTTACAAGTTAAAAATAAAGTTTCAATAGTTTGCAAGTTAAAACTAATGTTTCAATAGTGCATATGTTAAGAATAAAGTTTTATCTGTTTGTATGTTAGAAATAGAATGAAGTTTCACCAGTTGGCAAGTTAAGAATGAAGTTTTATCTGTTTCTATGATAGAAATGAAACGAAGTTTCAACCGTTTACAAGTTAAAAATAAAGTTTCAATAGTTTACAAGTTAAGAATAAAGTTTCAATATTGTGTATGTTAAGAATAAAGTTTTATCTGTTTGCATGTTAGAAATAGAATGAAGTTTCACCAGTTGGCAAGTTAAGAATAAAGTTCTATCTGTTTGTATGTTATAAATAAAACAAAGTTTCAACCGTTAACATGTTAAAAATAAAGTTTCAATAGTTTGCAAGTTAAAACTAATGTTTCAATAGTGCGCATGTTAAGAATAAACTTTTATCTGTTTGTATGTTAGAAATAGAATGAAGTTTCACCAGTTGGCAAGTTAAGAATAAAGTTTTATCTGTTTCTATGATAGAAATAAAGCAAAGTTTTAACCGTTTACAAGTTAAAAGTAAAGTTTCAATAGTTTACAAGTTAAGAATAAAGTTTCAATAGTGTGCACGTTCAGAATAAAGTTCTATTTGTTTATATGTTAGAAATAGAATGAAGTTTTACCAGTTTACAAGTTACTAATAAAGTTCTATCTGTTTAAGTTTACAAGTTAAGAATAAAGTTCTATCTGTTTATATGTTAGAAATAAAATGAAGGTTCACCAGTTTACAAGTTAAGAGTAAAGTTCTATCTGTTTGTATGTTAGAAATAAAACAAAGTTTCAACCGTTAACAAGTTAAAAATAAAGTTTCAATAGTTTGCAAGTTAAAACTAATGTTTCAATAGTGCATATGTTAAGAATAAAGTTTTATCTGTTTCAATAGTGCGTATGTTAAGAATAAAGTTTTATCTGTCTGTATGTTAGAAATAGAATAAAGTTTCACCAGTTGGCAAGTTAAGAATAAAGTTTTATCTGTTGCTATGATAGAAATAAAACAAAGTTTCAACCGTTTACAAGTTAAAAATAAAGTTTCAATAGTTTACAAGTTAAGAATAAAGTTTCAATAGTGTGCATGTTCAGAATAAAGTTCTATTTGTTTATATGTTAGAAATAGAATGAAGTTTCACCAGTTTACAAGTTCAGAATAAAGTTCTATCTGTTTAAGTTTACAAGTTAAGAATAAAGTTCTATCTGTTTATGTGTTAGAAATAAAATGAAGGTTCACCAGTTTACAAGTTAAGAATAAAGTTCTATCTGTTTGTATGTTAGAAATAAAACAAAGTTTCAACCGTTAACAAGTTAAAAATAAAGTTTCAATAGTTTGCAAGTTAAAACTAATGTTTCAATAGTGCATATGTTAAGAACAAAGTTTTATCTGTTTGTATGTTAGAAATAGAATGAAGTTTCACCAGTTGGCAAGTTAAGAATAAAGTTCTATCTGTTTGTATGTTATAAATAAAACAAAGTTTCAACCGTTAACAAGTTAAAAATAAAGTTTCAATAGTTTGCAAGTTAAAACTAATGTTTCAATAGTGCGCATGTTAAGAATAAAGTTTTATCTGTTTGTATGTTAGAAATAGAATGAAGTTTCACCAGTTGGCAAGTTAAGAATAAAGTTTTATCTGTTTCTATGATAGAAATAAAACAAAGTTTTAACCGTTTACAAGTTAAATATAAAGTTTCAATAGTGTGCAAGTTAAAACTAATGTTTCAATAGTGCGTATGTTAAGAATAAAGTTTTATCTGTTTGTATGTTAGAAATAGAATGAAGTTTCACCAGTTGGCAAGTTAAGAATAAAGTTTTATCTGTTTCTATGATACAAATAAAACAAAGTTTTAACCGTTTACAAGTTAAAAGTAAAGTTTCAATAGTTTACAAGTTAAGAATAAAGTTTCAATAGTGTGCACGTTCAGAATAAAGTTCTATTTGTTTATATGTTAGAAATAGAATGAAGTTTCACCAGTTTACAAGTTGAGAATAAAGTTCTATCTGTTTAAGTTTACAAGTTAAGAATAAAGTTCTATCTGTTTATATGTTAGAAATAAAATGAAGGTTCACCAGTTTACAAGTTAACAATAAAGTTCTATCTGTTTGTATGTTAGAAATAAAACAAAGTTTCAACCGTTAACAAGTTAAAAATAAAGTTTCAATAGTTTGCAAGTTAAAACTAATGTTTCAATAGTGCATATGTTAAGAATAAAGTTTTATCTGTTTGTATGTTAGAAATAGAATGAAGTTTCACCAGTTCGCAAGTTAAGAATGAAGTTTTATCTGTTTCTATGATAGAAATGAAACAAAGTTTCAACCGTTTACAAGTTAAAAATAAAGTTTCAATAGTTTACAAGTTAAGAATAAAGTTTCAATATTGTGTATGTTAAGAATAAAGTTTTATCTGTTTGCATGTTAGAAATAGAATGAAGTTTCACCAGTTGGCAAGTTAAGAATAAAGTTCTATCTGTTTGTATGTTATAAATAAAACAAAGTTTCAACCGTTAACAAGTTAAAAATAAAGTTTCAATAGTTTGCAAGTTAAGAATAAAGTTTCAATGGTGTGTTTGTTAAGAATAAAGTTCTATCTGTTTATATGTTAGAAATAGAATGAAGTTTCACCAGTTTACAAGTTAAGACAAAAGTTCTATCTGTTTGTATGTTAGAAATAAACTTCTATCTGTTTATATGTTAGAAATAGAATGAAGTTTCACCAGTTTACAAGTTAAGAATAAAGTTCTATCTGTTTATATGTTAGAAATAAAATGAAGTTTCATCAGTTTACAAGTTAAGAATAAAGTTCTATCTGTTTGTATGTTAGAAAGAAAACAAAGTTTCAACCGTTAACATGTTAAAAATAAGGTTTCAATAGTTTGCAAGTTAAAACTAATGTTTCAATAGTGCATATGTTAAGAATAAAGTTTTATCTGTTTGTATGTTAGAAATAGAATGAAGTTTCACCAGTTCGCAAGTTAAGAATGAAGTTTTATCTGTTTCTATGATAGAAATGAAACAAAGTTTCAACCGTTTACAAGTTAAAAATAAAGTGTCAATAGTTTACAAGTTAAGAATAAAGTTTCAATATTGTGTATGTTAAGAATAAAGTTTTATCTGTTTGCATGTAAGAAATAGAATGAAGTTTCACCAGTTGGCAAGTTAAAATAAAGTTCTATCTGTTTGTATGTTATAAATAAAACAAAGTTTCAACCGTTAACAAGTTAAAAATAAAGTTTCAATAGTTTGCAAGTTAAGAATAAAGTTTCAATGGTGTGTTTGTTAAGAATAAAGTTCTATCTGTTTATATGTTAGAAATAGAATGAAGTTTCACCAGTTTACAAGTTAAGACTAAAGTTCTATCTGTTTGTATGTTAGAAATAAACTTCTATCTGTTTATATGTTAGAAATAGAATGAAGTTTCACCAGTTTACAAGTTAAGAATAAAGTTCTATCTGTTTATATGTTAGAAATAAAATGAAGTTTCATCAGTTTACAAGTTAAAAATAAAGTTTCAATAGTTTGCAAGTTAAAACTAATGTTTCAATAGTGCGCATGTTAAGAATAAAGTTTTATCTGTTTGTATGTTAGAAATAGAATGAAGTTTCACCAGTTGGTAAGTTAAGAATAAAGTTTTATCTGTTTCTATGATAGAAATAAAACAAAGTTTTAACCGTTTACAAGTTAAAAATAAAGTTTCAATAGTTTACAAGTTAAGAATAAAGTTTTAATAATAGTGTGCATGTTCAGAATAAAGTTCTATTTGTTAATATGTTAGAAATAGAATGAAGTTTCACCAGTTTACAAGTTAAGAATAAAGTTCTATCTGTTTAAGTTTACAAGTTAAGAATAAAGTTCTATCTGTTTATATGTTAGAAATAAAATGAAGGTTCACCAGTTTACAAGTTAAGAATAAAGTTCTATCTGTTTGTATGTTAGAAATAAAACAAAGTTTCAACCGTTAACAAGTTAAAAATAAAGTTTTAATAGTTTGCAAGTTAAAACTAATGTTTCAATAGTGCATATGTTAAGAATAAAGTTTTATCTGTTTCAATAGTGCGTATGTTAAGAATAAAGTTTTATCTGTCTGTATGTTAGAAATAGAATGAAGTTTCACCAGTTGGCAAGTTAAGAATAAAGTTTTATCTGTTTCTATGATAGAAATAAAACAAAGTTTCAACCGTTTACAAGTTAAAAATAAAGTTTCAATAGTTTACAAGTTAAGAATAAAGTTTCAATAGTGTGCATGTTCAGAATAAAGTTCTATTTGTTTATATGTTAGAAATAGAATGAAGTTTCACCAGTTTACAAGTTAAGAATAAAGTTCTATCTGTTTAAGTTTACAAGTTAAGAATAAAGTTCTATCTGTTTATATGTTAGAAATAAAATGAAGGTTCACCAGTTTACAAGTTAAGAATAAAGCTCTATCTGTTTGTATGTTAAAAATAAAACAAAGTTTCAACCGTTAACAAGTTAAAAATAAAGTTTCAATAGTTTGCAAGTTAAAACTAATGTTTCAATAGTGCATATGTTAAGAATAAAGTTTTATCTGTTTGTATGTTAGAAATAGAATGAAGTTTCACCAGTTGGCAAGTTAAGAATGAAGTTTTATCTGTTTCTATGATAGAAATGAAACAAAGTTTCAACCGTTTACAAGTTAAAAATAAAGTTTCAATAGTTTACAAGTTAAGAATAAAGTTTCAATATTGTGTATGTTAAGAATAAAGTTTTATCTGTTTGCATGTTAGAAATAGAATGAAGTTTCACCAGTTGGCAAGTTAAGAATAAAGTTCTATCTGTTTGTATGTTATAAATAAAACAAAGTTTCAACCGTTAACATGTTAAAAATAAAGTTTCAATAGTTTGCAAGTTAAAACTAATGTTTCAATAGTGCGCATGTTAAGAATAAACTTTTATCTGTTTGTATGTTAGAAATAGAATGAAGTTTCACCAGTTGGCAAGTTAAGAATAAAGTTCTATCTGTTTCTATGATAGAAATAAAGCAAAGTTTTAACCGTTTACAAGTTAAAAGTAAAGTTTCAATAGTTTACAAGTTAAGAATAAAGTTTCAATAGTGTGCACGTTCAGAATAAAGTTCTATTTGTTTATATGTTAGAAATAGAATGAAGTTTCACCAGTTTACAAGTTACTAATAAAGTTCTATCTGTTTAAGTTTACAAGTTAAGAATAAAGTTCTATCTGTTTATATGTTAGAAATAAAATGAAGGTTCACCAGTTTACAAGTTAAGAATAAAGTTCTATCTGTTTGTATGTTAGAAATAAAACAAAGTTTCAACCGTTAACAAGTTAAAAATAAAGTTTCAATAGTTTGCAAGTTAAAACTAATGTTTCAATAGTGCATATGTTAAGAATAAAGTTTTATCTGTTTCAATAGTGCGTATGTTAAGAATAAAGTTTTATCTGTCTGTATGTTAGAAATAGAATAAAGTTTCACCAGTTGGCAAGTTAAGAATAAAGTTTTATCTGTTGCTATGATAGAAATAAAACAAAGTTTCAACCGTTTACAAGTTAAAAATAAAGTTTCAATAGTTTACAAGTTAAGAATAAAGTTTCAATAGTGTGCATGTTCAGAATAAAGTTCTATTTGTTTATATGTTAGAAATAGAATGAAGTTTCACCAGTTTACAAGTTCAGAATAAAGTTCTATCTGTTTAAGTTTACAAGTTAAGAATAAAGTTCTATCTGTTTATGTGTTAGAAATAAAATGAAGGTTCACCAGTTTACAAGTTAAGAATAAAATTCTATCTGTTTGTATGTTAGAAATAAAACAAAGTTTCAACCGTTAACAAGTTAAAAATAAAGTTTCAATAGTTTGCAAGTTAAAACTAATGTTTCAATAGTGCATATGTTGAGAACAAAGTTTTATCTGTTTGTATGTTAGAAATAGAATGAAGTTTCACCAGTTGGCAAGTTAAGAATAAAGTTTTATCTGTTTCTATGATGGAAATAAAACAAATTTTCAACCGTTTACAAGTTAAAAATAAAGTTTCAATAGTTTGCAAGTTAAGAATAAAGTTCTATCTGTTTGTATGTTAGAAATAAAACAAAGTTTCAACCGTTAACAAGTTAAAAATAAAGTTTTAATAGTTTGCAAGTTAAAACTAATGTTTCAATAGTGCATATGTTAAGAATAAAGTTTTATCTGTTTCAATAGTGCGTATGTTAAGAATAAAGTTTTATCTGTCTGTATGTTAGAAATAGAATAAAGTTTTACCAGTTGGCAAGTTAAGAATAAAGTTTTATCTGTTTCTGTGATAGAAATAAAACAAAGTTTCAACCGTTTACAAGTTAAAAATAAAGTTTCAATAGTTTACAAGTTAAGAATAAAGTTTCAATAGTGTGCATGTTCAGAATAAAGTTCTATTTGTTTATATGTTAGAAATAGAATGAAGTTTCACCAGTTTACAAGTTAAGAATAAAGTTCTATCTGTTTAATTTTACAAGTTAAGAATAAAGTTCTATCTGTTTATATGTTAGAAATAGAATGAAGGTTCACCAGTTTACAAGTTAAGAATAAAGTTCTATCTGTTTGTATGTTAGAAATAAAACAAAGTTTCAACCGTTAACAAGTTAAAAATAAAGTTTCAATAGTTTGCAAGTTAAAACTAATGTTTCAATAGTGCATATGTTAAGAATAAAGTTTTATCTGTTTGTATGTTAGAAATAGAATGAAGTTTCACCAGTTGGCAAGTTAAGAATGAAGTTTTATCTGTTTCTATGATAGAAATGAAACAAAGTTTCAACCGTTTACAAGTTAAAAATAAAGTTTCAATAGTTTACAAGTTAAGAATAAAGTTTCAATATTGTGTATGTTAAGAATAAAGTTTTATCTGTTTGCATGTTAGAAATAGAATGAAGTTTCACCAGTTGGCAAGTTAAGAATAAAGTTCTATCTGTTTGTATGTTATAAATAAAACAAAGTTTCAACCGTTAACATGTTAAAAATAAAGTTTCAATAGTTTGCAAGTTAAAACTAATGTTTCAATAGTGCGCATGTTAAGAATAAACTTTTATCTGTTTGTATGTTAGAAATAGAATGAAGTTTCACCAGTTGGCAAGTTAAGAATAAAGTTCTATCTGTTTGTATGTTATAAATAAAACAAAGTTTCAACCGTTAACATGTTAAAAATAAAGTTTCAATAGTTTGCAAGTTAAAACTAATGTTTTAATAGTGCGCATGTTAAGAATAAACTTTTATCTGTTTGTATGTTAGAAATAGAATGAAGTTTCACCACTGGCAAGTTAAGAATAAAGTTTTATCTGTTTCTATGATAGAAATAAAGCAAAGTTTTAACCGTTTACAAGTTAAAAGTAAAGTTTCAATAGTTTACAAGTTAAGAATAAAGTTTCAATAGTGTGCACGTTCAGAATAAAGTTCTATTTGTTTATATGTTAGAAATAGAATGAAGTTTCACCAGTTTACAAGTTACGAATAAAGTTCTATCTGTTTATATGTTAGAAATAAAATGAAGGTTCACCAGTTTACAAGTTAAGAATAAAGTTCTATCTGTTTGTATGTTAGAAATAAAACAAAGTTTCAACCGTTAACAAGTTAAAAATAAAGTTTCAATAGTTTGCAAGTTAAAACTAATGTTTCAATAGTGCATATGTTAAGAATAAAGTTTTATCTGTTTCAATAGTGCGTATGTTAAGAATAAGGTTTTATCTGTCTGTATGTTAGAAATAGAATAAAGTTTCACCAGTTGGCAAGTTAAGAATAAAGTTTTATCTGTTTCTATGATAGAAATAAAACAAAGTTTCAACCGTTTACAAGTTAAAAATAAAGTTTCAATAGTTTACAAGTTAAGAATAAAGTTTCAATAGTGTGCATGTTCAGAATAAAGTTCTATTTGTTTATATGTTAGAAATAGAATGAAGTTTCACCAGTTTACAAGTTCAGAATAAAGTTCTATCTGTTGAAGTTTACAAGTTAAGAATAAAGTTCTATCTGTTTATGTGTTAGAAATAAAATGAAGGTTCACCAGTTTACAAGTTAAGAATAAAATTCTATCTGTTTGTATGTTAGAAATAAAACAAAGTTTCAACCGTTAACAAGTTAAAAATAAAGTTTCAATAGTTTGCAAGTTAAAACTAATGTTTCAATAGTGCATATGTTAAGAACAAAGTTTTATCTGTTTGTATGTTAGAAATAGAATGAAGTTTCACCAGTTGGCAAGTTAAGAATAAAGTTTTATCTGTTTCTATGATGGAAATAAAACAAATTTTCAACCGTTTACAAGTTAAAAATAAAGTTTCAATAGTTTGCAAGTTAAGAATAAAGTTCTATCTGTTTGTATGTTAGAAATAAAACAAAGTTTCAACCGTTAACAAGTTAAAAATAAAGTTTTAATAGTTTGCAAGTTAAAACTAATATTTCAATAGTGCATATGTTAAGAATAAAGTTTTATCTGTTTCAATAGTGCGTATGTTAAGATTAAAGTTTTATCTGTCTGTATGTTAGAAATAGAATGAAGTTTCACCAGTTGGCAAGTTAAGAATAAAGTTTTATCTGTTTCTATGATAGAAATAAAACAAAGTTTCAACCGTTTACAAGTTAAAAATAAAGTTTCAATAGTTTACAAGTTAAGAATAAAGTTTCAATAGTGTGCATGTTCAGAATAAAGTTCTATTTGTTTATATGTTAGAAATAGAATGAAGTTTCACCAGTTTACAAGTTAAGAATAAAGTTCTATCTGTTTAAGTTTACAAGTTAAGAATAAAGTTCTATCTGTTTATATGTTAGAAATAAAATGGAGGTTCACCAGTTTACAAGTTAACAATAAAGTTCTATCTGTTTGTATGTTAGAAATAAAACAAAGTTTCAACCGTTAACAAGTTAAAAATAAAGTTTCAATAGTTTGCAAGTTAAAACTAATGTTTCAATAGTGCATATGTTAGGAATAAAGCTTTATCTGTTTGTATGTTAGAAATAGAATGAAGTTTCACCAGTTGGCAAGTTAAGAATGAAGTTTTATCTGTTTCTATGATAGAAATGAAACAAAGTTTCAACCGTTTACAAGTTAAAAATAAAGTTTCAATAGTTTACAAGTTAAGAATAAAGTTTCAATATTGTGTATGTTAAGAATAAAGTTTTATCTGTTTGCATGTTAGAAATAGACTGAAGTTTCACCAGTTGGCAAGTTAAGAATAAAGTTCTATCTGTTTGTATGTTATAAATAAAACAAAGTTTCAACCGTTAACATGTTAAAAATAAAGTTTCAATAGTTTGCAAGTTAAAACTAATGTTTTAATAGTGCGCATGTTAAGAATAAACTTTTATCTGTTTGTATGTTAGAAATAGAATGAAGTTTCACCAGTTGGCAAGTTAAGAATAAAGTTCTATCTGTTTGTATGTTATAAATAAAACAAAGTTTCAACCGTTAACATGTTAAAAATAAAGTTTCAATAGTTTGCAAGTTAAAACTAATGTTTCAATAGTGCGCATGTTAAGAATAAACTTTTATCTGTTTGTATGTTAGAAATAGAATGAAGTTTCACCAGTTGGCAAGTTAAGAATAAAGTTCTATCTGTTTGTATGTTATAAATAAAACAAAGTTTCAACCGTTAACATGTTAAAAATAAAGTTTCAATAGTTTGCAAGTTAAAACTAATGTTTTAATAGTGCGCATGTTAAGAATAAACTTTTATCTGTTTGTATGTTAGAAATAGAATGAAGTTTCACCACTGGCAAGTTAAGAATAACGTTTTATCTGTTTCTATGATAGAAATAAAGCAAAGTTTTAACCGTTTACAAGTTAAAAGTAAAGTTTCAATAGTTTACAAGTTAAGAATAAAGTTTCAATAGTGTGCACGTTCAGAATAAAGTTCTATTTGTTTATATGTTAGAAATAGAATGAAGTTTCACCAGTTTACAAGTTACGAATAAAGTTCTATCTGTTTATATGTTATAAATAAAACAAAGTTTCAACCGTTAACAAGTTAAAAATAAAGTTTCAATAGTTTGCAAGTTAAAACTAATGTTTCAATAGTGCATATGTTAAGAATAAAGTTTTATCTGTTTCAATAGTGCGTATGTTAAGAATAAAGTTTTATCTGTCTGTATGTTAGAAATAGAATAAAGTTTCACCAGTTGGCAAGTTAAGAATAAAGTTTTATCTGTTTCTATGATAGAAATAAAACAAAGTTTCAACCGTTTACAAGTTAAAAATAAAGTTTCAATAGTTTACAAGTTAAGAATAAAGTTTCAATAGTGTGCATGTTCAGAATAAAGTTCTATTTGTTTATATGTTAGAAATAGAATGAAGTTTCACCAGTTTACAAGTTCAGAATAAAGTTCTATCTGTTGAAGTTTACAAGTTAAGAATAAAGTTCTATCTGTTTATGTGTTAGAAATAAAATGAAGGTTCACCAGTTTACAAGTTAAGAATAAAATTCTATCTGTTTGTATGTTAGAAATAAAACAAAGTTTCAACCGTTAACAAGTTAAAAATAAAGTTTCAATAGTTTGCAAGTTAAAACTAATGTTTCAATAGTGCATATGTTAAGAACAAAGTTTTATCTGTTTGTATGTTAGAAATAGAATGAAGTTTCACCAGTTGGCAAGTTAAGAATAAAGTTTTATCTGTTTCTATGATGGAAATAAAACAAATTTTCAACCGTTTACAAGTTAAAAATAAAGTTTCAATAGTTTGCAAGTTAAGAATAAAGTTCTATCTGTTTGTATGTTAGAAATAAAACAAAGTTTCAACCGTTAACAAGTTAAAAATAAAGTTTTAATAGTTTGCAAGTTAAAACTAATGTTTCAATAGTGCATATGTTAAGAATAAAGTTTTATCTGTTTCAATAGTGCGTATGTTAAGATTAAAGTTTTATCTGTCTGTATGTTAGAAATAGAATGAAGTTTCACCAGTTGGCAAGTTAAGAATAAAGTTTTATCTGTTTCTATGATAGAAATAAAACAAAGTTTCAACCGTTTACAAGTTAAAAATAAAGTTTCAATAGTTTACAAGTTAAGAATAAAGTTTCAATAGTGTGCATGTTCAGAATAAAGTTCTATTTGTTTATATGTTAGAAATAGAATGAAGTTTCACCAGTTTACAAGTTAAGAATAAAGTTCTATCTGTTTAAGTTTACAAGTTAAGAATAAAGTTCTATCTGTTTATATGTTAGAAATAAAATGAAGGTTCACCAGTTTACAAGTTAAGAATAAAGTTCTATCTGTTTGTATGTTAGAAATAAAACAAAGTTTCAACCGTTAACAAGTTAAAAATAAAGTTTCAATAGTTTGCAAGTTAAAACTAATGTTTCAATAGTGCATATGTTAAGAATAAAGCTTTATCTGTTTGTATGTTAGAAATAGAATGAAGTTTCACCAGTTGGCAAGTTAAGAATGAAGTTTTATCTGTTTCTATGATAGAAATGAAACAAAGTTTCAACCGTTTACAAGTTAAAAATAAAGTTTCAATAGTTTACAAGTTAAGAATAAAGTTTCAATATTGTGTATGTTAAGAATAAAGTTTTATCTGTTTGCATGTTAGAAATAGAATGAAGTTTCACCAGTTGGCAAGTTAAGAATAAAGTTCTATCTGTTTGTATGTTATAAATAAAACAAAGTTTCAACCGTTAACATGTTAAAAATAAAGTTTCAATAGTTTGCAAGTTAAAACTAATGTTTCAATAGTGCGCATGTTAAGAATAAACTTTTATCTGTTTGTATGTTAGAAATAGAATGAAGTTTCACCAGTTGGCAAGTTAAGAATAAAGTTCTATCTGTTTGTATGTTATAAATAAAACAAAGTTTCAACCGTTAACATGTTAAAAATAAAGTTTCAATAGTTTGCAAGTTAAAACTAATGTTTCAATAGTGCGCATGTTAAGAATAAACTTTTATCTGTTTGTATGTTAGAAATAGAATGAAGTTTCACCAGTTGGCAAGTTAAGAATAAAGTTTTATCTGTTTCTATGATAGAAATAAAGCAAAGTTTTAACCGTTTACAAGTTAAAAGTAAAGTTTCAATAGTTTACAAGTTAAGAATAAAGTTTCACCAGTTGGCAAGTTAAGAATAAAGTTTTATCTGTTTCTATGATAGAAATAAAACAAAGTTTCAACCGTTTACAAGTTAAAAATAAAGTTTCAATAGTTTACAAGTTAAGAATAAAGTTTCAATAGTGTGCATGTTCAGAATAAAGTTCTATTTGTTTATATGTTAGAAATAGAATGAAGTTTCACCAGTTTACAAGTTAAGAATAAAGTTCTATCTGTTTAAGTTTACAAGTTAAGAATAAAGTTCTATCTGTTTATATGTTAGAACTAGAATGAAGGTTCACCAGTTTACAAGTTAAGAATAAAGTTCTATCTGTTTGTATGTTAGAAATAAAACAAAGTTTCAACCGTTAACAAGTTAAAAATAAAGTTTCAATAGTTTGCAAGTTAAAACTAATGTTTCAATAGTGCATATGTTAAGAATAAAGTTTTATCTGTTTGTATGTTAGAAATAGAATGAAGTTTCACCAGTTGGCAAGTTAAGAATGAAGTTTTATCTGTTTCTATGATAGAAATGAAACAAAGTTTCAACCGTTTACAAGTTAAAAATAAAGTTTCAATAGTTTACAAGTTAAGAATAAAGTTTCAATATTGTGTATGTTAAGAATAAAGTTTTATCTGTTTGCATGTTAGAAATAGAATGAAGTTTCACCAGTTGGCAAGTTAAGAATAAAGTTCTATCTGTTTGTATGTTATAAATAAAACAAAGTTTCAACCGTTAACATGTTAAAAATAAAGTTTCAATAGTTTGCAAGTTAAAAATGAAGTTTCAATAGTGTGTATGTTAAGAATAAAGTTCTATCTGTTAATATGTTAGAAATAAAATGAAGTTTCATCAGTTTACAAGTTAAGAATAAAGTTCTATCTGTTTGTATGTTAGAAATAAAACAAAGTTTCAACCGTTAACATGTTAAAAATAAAGTTTCAATAGTTTGCAAGTTAAAACTAATGTTTCAATAGTGCGCATGTTAAGAATAAACTTTTATCTGTTTGTATGTTAGAAATAGAATGAAGTTTCACCAGTTGGCAAGTTAAGAATAAAGTTTTATCTGTTTCTATGATAGAAATAAAGCAAAGTTTTAACCGTTTACAAGTTCAAAGTAAAGTTTCAATAGTTTACAAGTTAAGAGTAACGTTTCAATAGTGTGCACGTTCAGAATAAAGTTCTATTTGTTTATATGTTAGAAATAGAATGAAGTTTCACCAGTTTACAAGTTACGAATAAAGTTCTATCTGTTTATATGTTAGAAATAAAATGAAGGTTCACCAGTTTACAAGTTAAGAATAAAGTTTTATCTGTTTCTATGATAGAAATAAAGCAAAGTTTTAACCGTTTACAAGTTCAAAGTAAAGTTTCAATAGTTTACAAGTTAAGAGTAAAGTTTTATCTGTTTCTATGATAGAAATAAAGCAAAGTTTTAACCGTTTACAAGTTCAAAGTAAAGTTTCAATAGTTTACAAGTTAAGAGTAAAGTTTCAATAGTGTGCACGTTCAGAATAAAGTTCTATTTGTTTATATGTTAGAAATAGAATGAAGTTTCACCAGTTTACAAGTTACGAATAAAGTTCTATCTGTTTGTATGTTATAAATAAAACAAAGTTTCAACCGTTAACATGTTAAAAATAAAGTTTCAATAGTTTGCAAGTTAAAACTAATGTTTCAATAGTGCGCATGTTAAGAATAAACTTTTATCTGTTTGTATGTTAGAAATAGAATGAAGTTTCACCAGTTGGCAAGTTAAGAATAAAGTTTTATCTGTTTCTATGATAGAAATAAAGCAAAGTTTTAACCGTTTACAAGTTCAAAGTAAAGTTTCAATAGTTTACAAGTTAAGAGTAACGTTTCAATAGTGTGCACGTTCAGAATAAAGTTCTATTTGTTTATATGTTAGAAATAGAATGAAGTTTCACCAGTTTACAAGTTACGAATAAAGTTCTATCTGTTTATATGTTAGAAATAAAATGAAGGTTCACCAGTTTACAAGTTAAGAATAAAGTTTTATCTGTTTCTATGATAGAAATAAAGCAAAGTTTTAACCGTTTACAAGTTCAAAGTAAAGTTTCAATAGTTTACAAGTTAAGAGTAAAGTTTTATCTGTTTCTATGATAGAAATAAAGCAAAGTTTTAACCGTTTACAAGTTCAAAGTAAAGTTTCAATAGTTTACAAGTTAAGAGTAAAGTTTCAATAGTGTGCACGTTCAGAATAAAGTTCTATTTGTTTATATGTTAGAAATAAAATGAAGGTTCACCAGTTTACAAGTTAAGAATAAAGTTCTATCTGTTTGTATGTTAGAAATAAAACAAAGTTTCAACCGTTAACAAGTTAAAAATAAAGTTTCAATAGTTTGCAAGTTAAAACTAATGTTTCAATAGTGCATATGTTAAGAATAAAGTTTTATCTGTTTCAATAGTGCGTATGTTAAGAATAAAGTTTTATCTGTCTGTATGTTAGAAATAGAATAAAGTTTCACCAGTTGGCAAGTTAAGAATAAAGTTTTATCTGTTTCTATGATAGAAATAAAACAAAGTTTCAACCGTTTACAAGTTAAAAATAAAGTTTCAATAGTTTACAAGTTAAGAATAAAGTTTCAATAGTGTGCATGTTCAGAATAAAGTTCTATTTGTTTATATGTTAGAAATAGAATGAAGTTTCACCAGTTTACAAGTTCAGAATAAAGTTCTATCTGTTGAAGTTTACAAGTTAAAAATAAAGTTCTATCTGTTTATGTGTTAGAAATAAAATGAAGGTTCACCAGTTTACAAGTTAAGAATAAAGTTCTATCTGTTTGTATGTTATAAATAAAACAAAGTTTCAACCGTTAACATGTTAAAAATAAAGTTTCAATAGTTTGCAAGTTAAAACTAATGTTTCAATAGTGCGCATGTTAGGAATAAACTTTTATCTGTTTGTATGTTAGAAATAGAATGAAGTTTCACCAGTTGGCAAGTTAAGAATAAAGTTCTATCTGTTTGTATGTTATAAATAAAACAAAGTTTTAACCGTTAACATGTTAAAAATAAAGTTTCAATAGTTTGCAAGTTAAAACTAATGTTTCAATAGTGCGCATGTTAAGAATAAACTTTTATCTGTTTGTATGTTAGAAATAGAATGAAGTTTCACCAGTTGGCAAGTTAAGAATAAAGTTTTATCTGTTTCTATGATAGAAATAAAGCAAAGTTTTAACCGTTTACAAGTTCAAAGTAAAGTTTCAATAGTTTACAAGTTAAGAATAAAGTTTCAATAGTGTGCACGTTCAGAATAAAGTTCTATTTGTTTATATGTTAGAAATAGAATGAAGTTTCACCAGTTTACAAGTTAAAAATGAAGTTCTATCTGTTTATATGTTAGAAATAAAATGAAGGTTCACCAGTTTACAAGTTAAGAATAAAGTTTTATCTGTTTCTATGATAGAAATAAAGCAAAGTTTTAACCGTTTACAAGTTCAAAGTAAAGTTTCAATAGTTTACAAGTTAAGAGTAAAGTTTTATCTGTTTCTATGATAGAAATAAAGCAAAGTTTTAACCGTTTACAAGTTCAAAGTAAAGTTTCAATAGTTTACAAGTTAAGAGTAAAGTTTCAATAGTGTGCACGTTCAGAATAAAGTTCTATTTGTTTATATGTTAGAAATAGAATGAAGTTTCACCAGTTTACAAGTTACGAATAAAGTTCTATCTGTTTATATGTTAGAAATAAAATGAAGGTTCACCAGTTTACAAGTTAAGAATAAAGTTCTATCTGTTTGTATGTTAGAAATAAAACAAAGTTTCAACCGTTAACAAGTTAAAAATAAAGTTTCAATAGTTTGCAAGTTAAAACTAATGTTTCAATAGTGCATATGTTAAGAATAAAGTTTTATCTGTTTCAATAGTGCGTATGTTAAGAATAAAGTTTTATCTGTCTGTATGTTAGAAATAGAATAAAGTTTCACCAGTTGGCAAGTTAAGAATAAAGTTTTATCTGTTTCTATGATAGAAATAAAACAAAGTTTCAACCGTTTACAAGTTAAAAATAAAGTTTCAATAGTTTACAAGTTAAGAATAAAGTTTCAATAGTGTGCATGTTCAGAATAAAGTTCTATTTGTTTATATATTAGAAATAGAATGAAGTTTCACCAGTTCACAAGTTCAGAATAAAGTTCTATCTGTTGAAGTTTACAAGTTAAAAATAAAGTTCTATCTGTTTATGTGTTAGAAATAAAATGAAGGTTCACCAGTTTACAAGTTAAGAATAAAGTTCTATCTGTTTGTATGTTATAAATAAAACAAAGTTTCAACCGTTAACATGTTAAAAATAAAGTTTCAATAGTTTGCAAGTTAAAACTAATGTTTCAATAGTGCGCATGTTAGGAATAAACTTTTATCTGTTTGTATGTTAGAAATAGAATGAAGTTTCACCAGTTGGCAAGTTAAGAATAAAGTTCTATCTGTTTGTATGTTATAAATAAAACAAAGTTTCAACCGTTAACATGTTAAAAATAAAGTTTCAATAGTTTGCAAGTTAAAACTAATGTTTCAATAGTGCGCATGTTAAGAATAAACTTTTATCTGTTTGTATGTTAGAAATAGAATGAAGTTTCACCAGTTGGCAAGTTAAGAATAAAGTTTTATCTGTTTCTATGATAGAAATAAAGCAAAGTTTTAACCGTTTACAAGTTCAAAGTAAAGTTTCAATAGTTTACAAGTTAAGAATAAAGTTTCAATAGTGTGCACGTTCAGAATAAAGTTCTATTTGTTTATATGTTAGAAATAGAATGAAGTTTCACCAGTTTACAAGTTAAAAATGAAGTTCTATCTGTTTATATGTTAGAAATAAAATGAAGGTTCACCAGTTTACAAGTTAAGAATAAAGTTCTATCTGTTTGTATGTTAGAAATAAAACAAAGTTTCAACCGTTAACAAGTTAAAAATAAAGTTTCAATAGTTTGCAAGTTAAAACTAATGTTTCAATAGTGCATATGTTAAGAATAAAGTTTTATCTGTTTCAACAGTGCGTATGTTAAGAATAAAGTTTTATCTGTCTGTATGTTAGAAATAGAATAAAGTTTGACCAGTTGGCAAGTTAAGAATAAAGTTTTATCTGTTTCTATGATAGAAATAAAACAAAGTTTCAACCGTTTACAAGTTAAAAATAAAGTTTCAATAGTTTACAAGTTAAGAATAAAGTTTCAATAGTGTGCATGTTCAGAATAAAGTTCTATTTGTTTATATGTTAGAAATAGAATGAAGTTTCACCAGTTTACAAGTTCAGAATAAAGTTCTATCTGTTGAAGTTTACAAGTTAAAAATAAAGTTCTATCTGTTTATGTGTTAGAAATAAAATGAAGGTTCACCAGTTTACAAGTTAAGAATAAAGTTCTATCTGTTTGTATGTTATAAATAAAACAAAGTTTCAACCGTTAACATGTTAAAAATAAAGTTTCAATAGTTTGCAAGTTAAAACTAATGTTTCAATAGTGCGCATGTTAGGAATAAACTTTTATCTGTTTGTATGTTAGAAATAGAATGAAGTTTCACCAGTTGGCAAGTTAAGAATAAAGTTCTATCTGTTTGTATGTTATAAATAAAACAAAGTTTCAACCGTTAACATGTTAAAAATAAAGTTTCAATAGTTTGCAAGTTAAAACTAATGTTTCAATAGTGCGCATGTTAAGAATAAACTTTTATCTGTTTGTATGTTAGAAATAGAATGAAGTTTCACCAGTTGGCAAGTTAAGAATAAAGTTTCAATAGTGTGCACGTTCAGAATAAAGTTCTATTTGTTTATATGTTAGAAATAGAATGAAGTTTCACCAGTTTACAAGTTAAAAATGAAGTTCTATCTGTTTATATGTTAGAAATAAAATGAAGGTTCACCAGTTTACAAGTTAAGAATAAAGTTTTATCTGTTTCTATGATAGAAATAAAGCAAAGTTTTAACCGTTTACAAGTTCAAAGTAAAGTTTCAATAGTTTACAAGTTAAGAGTAAAGTTTTATCTGTTTCTATGATAGAAATAAAGCAAAGTTTTAACCGTTTACAAGTTCAAAGTAAAGTTTCAATAGTTTACAAGTTAAGAGTAAAGTTTCAATAGTGTGCACGTTCAGAATAAAGTTCTATTTGTTTATATGTTAGAAATAGAATGAAGTTTCACCAGTTTACAAGTTACGAATAAAGTTCTATCTGTTTATATGTTAGAAATAAAATGAAGGTTCACCAGTTTACAAGTTAAGAATAAAGTTCTATCTGTTTGTATGTTAGAAATAAAACAAAGTTTCAACCGTTAACAAGTTAAAAATAAAGTTTCAATAGTTTGCAAGTTAAAACTAATGTTTCAATAGTGCATATGTTAAGAATAAAGTTTTATCTGTTTCAATAGTGCGTATGTTAAGAATAAAGTTTTATCTGTCTGTATGTTAGAAATAGAATAAAGTTTCACCAGTTGGCAAGTTAAGAATAAAGTTTTATCTGTTTCTATGATAGAAATAAAACAAAGTTTCAACCGTTTACAAGTTAAAAATAAAGTTTCAATAGTTTACAAGTTAAGAATAAAGTTTCAATAGTGTGCATGTTCAGAATAAAGTTCTATTTGTTTATATGTTAGAAATAGAATGAAGTTTCACCAGTTTACAAGTTCAGAATAAAGTTCTATCTGTTGAAGTTTACAAGTTAAAAATAAAGTTCTATCTGTTTATGTGTTAGAAATAAAATGAAGGTTCACCAGTTTACAAGTTAAGAATAAAGTTCTATCTGTTTGTATGTTATAAATAAAACAAAGTTTAAACCGTTAACATGTTAAAAATAAAGTTTCAATAGTTTGCAAGTTAAAACTAATGTTTCAATAGTGCGCATGTTAGGAATAAACTTTTATCTGTTTGTATGTTAGAAATAGAATGAAGTTTCACCAGTTGGCAAGTTAAGAATAAAGTTCTATCTGTTTGTATGTTATAAATAAAACAAAGTTTCAACCGTTAACATGTTAAAAATAAAGTTTCAATAGTTTGCAAGTTAAAACTAATGTTTCAATAGTGCGCATGTTAAGAATAAACTTTTATCTGTTTGTATGTTAGAAATAGAATGAAGTTTCACCAGTTGGCAAGTTAAGAATAAAGTTTTATCTGTTTCTATGATAGAAATAAAGCAAAGTTTTAACCGTTTACAAGTTCAAAGTAAAGTTTCAATAGTTTACAAGTTAAGAATAAAGTTTCAATAGTGTGCACGTTCAGAATAAAGTTCTATTTGTTTATATGTTAGAAATAGAATGAAGTTTCACCAGTTTACAAGTTAAAAATGAAGTTCTATCTGTTTATATGTTAGAAATAAAATGAAGGTTCACCAGTTTACAAGTTAAGAATAAAGTTCTATCTGTTTGTATGTTAGAAATAAAACAAAGTTTCAACCGTTAACAAGTTAAAAATAAAGTTTCAATAGTTTGCAAGTTAAAACTAATGTTTCAATAGTGCATATGTTAAGAATAAAGTTTTATCTGTTTCAATAGTGCGTATGTTAAGAATAAAGTTTTATCTGTCTGTATGTTAGAAATAGAATAAAGTTTCACCAGTTGGCAAGTTAAGAATAAAGTTTTATCTGTTTCTATGATAGAAATAAAACAAAGTTTTAACCGTTTACAAGTTAAAAATAAAGTTTCAATAGTTTACAAGTTAAGAATAAAGTTTCAATAGTGTGCATGTTCAGAATAAAGTTCTATTTGTTTATATGTTAGAAATAGAATGAAGTTTCACCAGTTTACAAGTTCAGAATAAAGTTCTATCTGTTGAAGTTTACAAGTTAAGAATAAAGTTCTATCTGTTTATATGTTAGAAATAAAATGAAGGTTCACCAGTTTACAAGTTAAGAATAAAATTCTATCTGTTTGTATGTTAGAAATAAAACAAAGTTTCAACCGTTAACAAGTTAAAAATAAAGTTTCAATAGTTTGCAAGTTAAAACTAATGTTTCAATAGTGCATATGTTAAGAACAAAGTTTTATCTGTTTGTATGTTAGAAATAGAATGAAGTTTCACCAGTTGGCAAGTTAAGAATAAAGTTTTATCTGTTTCTATGATGGAAATAAAACAAATTTTCAACCGTTTACAAGTTAAAAATAAAGTTTCAATAGTTTGCAAGTTAAGAATAAAGTTCTATCTGTTTGTATGTTAGAAATAAAACAAAGTTTCAACCGTTAACAAGTTAAAAATAAAGTTTTAATAGTTTGCAAGTTAAAACTAATGTTTCAATAGTGCATATGTTAAGAATAAAGTTTTATCTGTTTCAATAGTGCGTATGTTAAGAATAAAGTTTTATCTGTCTGTATGTTAGAAATAGAATGAAGTTTCACCAGTTGGCAAGTTAAGAATAAAGTTTTATCTGTTCCTATGATAGAAATAAAACAAAGTTTCAACCGTTTACAAGTTAAAAATAAAGTTTCAATAGTTTACAAGTTAAGAATAAAGTTTCAATAGTGTGCATGTTCAGAATAAAGTTCTATCTGTTTATATGTTAGAAATAGAATGAAGTTTCACCAGTTTACAAGTTAAGAATAAAGTTCTATCTGTTTAAGTTTACAAGTTAAGAATAAAGTTCTATCTGTTTATATGTTAGAAATAAAATGAAGGTTCACCAGTTTACAAGTTAAGAATAAAGTTCTATCTGTTTGTATGTTAGAAATAAAACAAAGTTTCAACCGTTAACAAGTTAAAAATAAAGTTTCAATAGTTTGCAAGTTAAAACTAATGTTTCAATAGTGCATATGTTAAGAATAAAGTTTTATCTGTTTGTATGTTAGAAATAGAATGAAGTTTCACCAGTTGGCAAGTTAAGAATGAAGTTTTATCTGTTTCTATGATAGAAATGAAACAAAGTTTCAACCGTTTACAAGTTAAAAATAAAGTTTCAATAGTTTACAAGTTAAGAATAAAGTTTCAATATTGTGTATGTTAAGAATAAAGTTTTATCTGTTTGCATGTTAGAAATAGAATGAAGTTTCACCAGTTGGCAAGTTAAGAATAAAGTTCTATCTGTTTGTATGTTATAAATAAAACAAAGTTTCAACCGTTAACATGTTAAAAATAAAGTTTCAATAGTTTGCAAGTTAAAACTAATGTTTCAATAGTGCGCATGTTAAGAATAAACTTTTATCTGTTTGTATGTTAGAAATAGAATGAAGTTTCACCAGTTGGCTAGTTAAGAATAAAGTTCTATCTGTTTGTATGTTATAAATAAAACAAAGTTTCAACCGTTAACATGTTAAAAATAAAGTTTCAATAGTTTACAAGTTAAAACTAATGTTTCAATAGTGCGCATGTTAAGAATAAACTTTTATCTGTTTGTATGTTAGAAATAGAATGAAGTTTCACCAGTTGGCAAGTTAAGAATAAAGTTTTATCTGTTTCAATGATAGAAATAAAGCAAAGTTTTAACCGTTTACAACTTAAAAGTAAAGTTTCAATAGTTTACAAGTTAAGAATAAAGTTTCAATAGTGTGCACGTTCAGAATAAAGTTCTATTTGTTTATATGTTAGAAATAGAATGAAGTTTCACCAGTTTACAAGTTACGAATAAAGTTCTATCTGTTTAAGTTTACAAGTTAAGAATAAAGTTCTATCTGTTTATATGTTAGAAATAAAATGAAGGTTCACCAGTTTACAAGTTAAGAATAAAGTTCTATCTGTTTGTATGTTAGAAATAAAACAAAGTTTCAACCGTTAACAAGTTAAAAATAAAGTTTCAATAGTTTGCAAGTTAAAACTAATGTTTCAATAGTGCATATGTTAAGAATAAAGTTTTATCTGTTTCAATAGTGCGTATGTTAAGAATAAAGTTTTATCTGTCTGTATGTTAGAAATAGAATAAAGTTTCACCAGTTGGCAAGTTAAGAATAAAGTTTTATCTGTTTCTATGATAGAAATAAAACAAAGTTTCAACCGTTTACAAGTTAAAAATAAAGTTTCAATAGTTTACAAGTTAAGAATAAAGTTTCAATAGTGTGCATGTTCAGAATAAAGTTCTATTTGTTTATATGTTAGAAATAGAATGAAGTTTCACCAGTTTACAAGTTCAGAATAAAGTTCTATCTGTTGAAGTTTACAAGTTAAGAATAAAGTTCTATCTGTTTATGTGTTAGAAATAAAATGAAGGTTCACCAGTTTACAAGTTAAGAATAAAATTCTATCTGTTTGTATGTTAGAAATAAAACAAAGTTTCAACCGTTAACAAGTTAAAAATAAAGTTTCAATAGTTTGCAAGTTAAAACTAATGTTTCAATAGTGCATATGTTAAGAACAAAGTTTTATCTGTTTGTATGTTAGAAATAGAATGAAGTTTCACCAGTTGGCAAGTTAAGAATAAAGTTTTATCTGTTTCTATGATGGAAATAAAACAAATTTTCAACCGTTTACAAGTTAAAAATAAAGTTTCAATAGTTTGCAAGTTAAGAATAAAGTTCTATCTGTTTGTATGTTAGAAATAAAACAAAGTTTCAACCGTTAACAAGTTAAAAATAAAGTTTTAATAGTTTGCAAGTTAAAACTAATGTTTCAATAGTGCATATGTTAAGAATAAAGTTTTATCTGTTTCAATAGTGCGTATGTTAAGAATAAAGTTTTATCTGTCTGTATGTTAGAAATAGAATGAAGTTTCACCAGTTGGCAAGTTAAGAATAAAGTTTTATCTGTTTCTATGATAGAAATAAAACAAAGTTTCAACCGTTTACAATTTAAAAATAAAGTTTCAATAGTTTACAAGTTAAGAATAAAGTTTCAATAGTGTGCATGTTCAGAATAAAGTTCTATTTGTTTATATGTTAGAAATAGAATGAAGTTTCACCAGTTTACAAGTTAAGAATAAAGTTCTATCTGTTTAAGTTTACAAGTTAAGAATAAAGTTCTATCTGTTTATATGTTAGAAATAAAATGAAGGTTCACCAGTTTACAAGTTAAGAATAAAGTTCTATCTGTTTGTATGTTAGAAATAAAACAAAGTTTCAACCGTTAACAAGTTAAAAATAAAGTTTCAATAGTTTGCAAGTTAAAACTAATGTTTCAATAGTGCATATGTTAAGAATAAAGTTTTATCTGTTTGTATGTTAGAAATAGAATGAAGTTTCACCAGTTGGCAAGTTAAGAATGAAGTTTTATCTGTTTCTATGATAGAAATGAAACAAAGTTTCAACCGTTTACAAGTTAAAAATAAAGTTTCAATAGTTTACAAGTTAAGAATAAAGTTTCAATATTGTGTATGTTAAGAATAAAGTTTTATCTGTTTGCATGTCAGAAATAGAATGAAGTTTCACCAGTTGGCAAGTTAAGAATAAAGTTCTATCTGTTTGTATGTTATAAATAAAACAAAGTTTCAACCGTTAACATGTTAAAAATAAAGTTTCAATAGTTTGCAAGTTAAAACTTATGTTTCAATAGTGCGCATGTTAAGAATAAACTTTTATCTGTTTGTATGTTAGAAATAGAATGAAGTTTCACCAGTTGGCAAGTTAAGAATAAAGTTTTATCTGTTTCTATGATAGAAAGAAAGCAAAGTTTTAACCGTTTACAAGTTAAAAGTAAAGTTTCAATAGTTTACAAGTTAAGAATAAAGTTTCAATAGTGTGCACGTTCAGAATAAAGTTCTATTTGTTTATATGTTAGAAATAGAATGAAGTTTCACCAGTTTACAAGTTACGAATAAAGTTCTATCTGTTTAAGTTTACAAGTTAAGAATAAAGTTCTATCTGTTTATATGTTAGAAATAAAATGAAGGTTCACCAGTTTACAAGTTAAGAATAAAGTTCTATCTGTTTGTATGTTAGAAATAAAACAAAGTTTCAACCGTTAACAAGTTAAAAATAAAGTTTCAATAGTTTGCAAGTTAAAACTAATGTTTCAATAGTGCATATGTTAAGAATAAAGTTTTACCTGTTTCAATAGTGCGTATGTTAAGAATAAAGTTTTATCGGTCTGTATGTTAGAAATAGAATAAAGTTTCACCAGTTGGCAAGTTAAGAATAAAGTTTTATCTGTTTCTATGATAGAAATAAAACAAAGTTTCAACCGTTTACAAGTTAAAAATAAAGTTTCAATAGTTTACAAGTTAAGAATAAAGTTTCAATAGTGTGCATGTTCAGAATAAAGTTCTATTTGTTTATATGTTAGAAATAGAATGCAGTTTCACCAGTTTACAAGTTCAGAATAAAGTTCTATCTGTTTAAGTTTACAAGTTAGGAATTAAGTTCTATCTGTTTATGTGTTAGAAATAAAATGAAGGTTCACCAGTTTACAAGTTAAGAATAAAATTCTATCTGTTTGTATGTTAGAAATAAAACAAAGTTTCAACCGTTAACAAGTTAAAAATAAAGTTTCAATAGTTTGCAAGTTAAAACTAATGTTTCAATAGTGCATATGTTAAAAATAAAGTTTTATCTGTTTGTATGTTAGAAATAGAATGAAGTTTCACCAGTTGGCAAGTTAAGAATAAAGTTTTTTCTGTTTCTATGATGAAAATAAAACTAATTTTCAACCGTTTACAAGTTAAAAATAAAGTTTCAATAGTTTGCAAGTTAAGAATAAAGTTTCAATGGTGTGTTTGTTAAGAATAAAGTTCTATCTGTTTATATGTTAGAAATAGAATGAAGTTTCACCAGTTTACAAGTTAAGAATAAAGTTCTATCTGTTTATATGTTAGAAATAAAATGAAGTTTCATCAGTTTACAAGTTAAGAATAAAGTTCTATATGTTTGTATGTTAGAAATAAAACAAAGTTTCAACCGTTAACAAGTTAAAAATAAAGTTTCAATAGTTTGCAAGTTAAAACTAATGTTTCAATAGTGCATATGTTAAGAATAAAGTTTTATCTGTTTGTATGTTAGAAATAGAATGAAGTTTCACCAGTTGGCAAGTTAAGAATAAAGTTTTATCTGTTTCTATGATAGAAATAAAACAAATTTTCATCCGCTTACAAGTTAAAAATAAAGTTTCAATAGTTTACAAGTTAAGAATAAAATTTCAATGGTGTGTTTGTTAAGAATAAAGTTCTATCTGTTTATATGTTAGAAATAGAATGAAGTTTCACCAGTTGGCAAGTTAAGACTAAAGTTCTATCTTTTTGTATGTTAGAAATAAACTTCTATCTGTTTATATGTTAGAAATAGAATGAAGTTTCACCAGTTTACAAGTTAAGAATAAAGTTCTATCTGTTTGTATGTTAGAAATAAAACAAAGTTTCAACCGTTTACAAGTTAAAAATAAAGTTTTAATAGTTTACAAGTTAAGAATAAAGTTTCAATAGTGTGCATGTTAAGAGTAAAGTTCTATCTGTTTATATGTTAGAAAAAGAATGACGTTTCACCAGTTTACAAGTTAAGAATAAAGTTCTATCTGTTTATATGTTAGAAATAAAATGAAGTTTCATGAGTTTACAAGTTAAGAATAAAGTTCTATCTGTTTGTATGTTAGAAATAAAACAAAGTTTCAACAGTGTGTATGTTAGGAATAAAGTTTTATCTGTTTGTAAGTTAGAAATAAAGTTTTAACTGCTTGTATGTTAGAAATAGAGGTATGACAGTTTATATGCTAGAAAGAAAGGTATAACTGTTTGTAAGACAAGATCGTAAGATTTACTACTTTGCAAGTTAGACTCAGCGTTCTACTAGTTGTAAATGAAAAATATCGTTTCAACACTTTACAGATTAAAATAAAGTTTCAATAGTGTGTATGATGGAAATAAAGTTTAAGCGCTTTGTGCACTAGAAATAAAGTTTTAGCCGTTTACAAGTTAAAAATAAAGTTTTAACAGTGTGTACGTTAGAAATAAAGTTTTAGCTGTTTATATGTTAGAAACAAAATAAAGTTTCGACAGTGTGTATGTTAGAAATAAAGTTTTATCTGTTTATATGTTAGAAACAAAACAAAGTTTCAACAGTTTACAAGCTGAAAAATAAAGTTTCAACAGTGTGTAAGTTAGGAATAAAGTTTTATCTGTTTGTAAGTTAGAAATAAAGTTTTAACTGCTTGTATGTTAGAAATAGGGGTATGACAGTTTATATGCTAGAAAGAAAGGTATAACTGTTTGTAAGACAAGATCGTAAGATTTACTACTTTGCAAGTTAGACTCAGCGTTCTACTAGTTGTAAATGAAAAATATCGTTTCAACAGTTTACAGATTAAAATAAAGTTTCAATAGTGTGTATGATGGAAATAAAGTTTAAGCGCTTTGTGCGTTAGAAATAAAGTTTCAGCCGTTTACAAGTTAAAAATAAAGTTTTAACAGTGTGTACGTTAGAAATAAAGTTTTAGCTGTTTATATGTTAGAAACAAAATAAAGTTTCAACAGTTTACAAGTTGAAAAATAAAGTTTCAACCGTGTGTACGTTAGAAATAAATGAAAGTAAGAACTTCATCGTATGAGTATTCAAAGCATGTTTTGTAAATCAAATGTGTGTCATACTGACATGATAGAATCAAATGAACTTGACAAACGCGTTTGTCAAGCTTGATTCTATTATGTCAGTATGACACACATTTGATTTACAAAACATGCTTTGAATACTTATACGATGAAGTTCTTACTTTCATTTATTTCTAACGTACACACGGTTGAAACTTTATTTTTAACTTGTAAACGGCTGAAACTTTATTTCTAACGCACAAAGCGCTTAAACTTTATTTCCATCATACACACTATTGAAACTTTATTTTAATCTGTAAACTGTTGAAACGATATTTTTCATTTACAACTAGTAGAACGCTGAGTCTAACTTGCAAAGTAGTAAATCTTACGATCTTGTCTTACAAACAGTTATACCTTTCTTTCTAGCATATAAACTGTCATACCCCTATTTCTAACATACAAGCAGTTAAAACTTTATTTCTAACTTACAAACAGATAAAACTTTATTCCTAACGTACACACTGTTGAAACTTTATTTTTCAGCTTGTAAACTGTTGAAACTTTGTTTTGTTTCTAACATATAAACAGATAAAACTTTATTTCTAACATACACACTGTTGAAACTTTATTTTGTTTCTAACATATAAACAGCTAAAACTTTATTTCTAACGTACACACTGTTAAAACTTTATTTTTAACTTGTAAACGGCTGAAACTTTATTTCTAACGCACAAAGCGCTTAAACTTTATTTCCATCATACACACTATTGAAACTTTATTTTAATCTGTAAACTGTTGAAACGATATTTTTCATTTACAACTAGTAGAACGCTGAGTCTAACTTGCAAAGTAGTAAATCTTACGATCTTGTCTTACAAACAGTTATACCTTTCTTTCTAGCATATAAACTGTCATACCTCTATTTCTAACATACAAGCAGTTAAAACTTTATTTCTAACTTACAAACAGATAAAACTTTATTCCTAACATACACACTGTTGAAACTTTGTTTTATTTCTAACATACAAACAGATAGAACTTTATTCTTAACTTGTAAACTCATGAAACTTCATTTTATTTCTAACATATAAACAGATAGAACTTTATTCTTAACTTGTAAACTGGTGAAACGTCATTCTATTTCTAACATATAAACAGATAGAACTTTATTCTTAACATGCACACTATTGAAACTTTATTCTTAACTTGTAAACTATTGAAACTTTATTTTTAACTTGTAAACGGTTGAAACTTTGTTTATTTCTAACACACAAACAGATAGAACTTTATTCTTAACTTGTAAACTTAAACAGATAGAACTTTATTCGTAACTTGCAAACTGGTGAAACTTCATTCTATTTCTAACATATAAACAAATAGAACTTTATTCTGAACATGCATACTATTGAAACTTTATTCTTAACTTGTAAACTATTGAAACTTTATTCTTAGCTTGTAAACTGATGAAACTTCATTTTATTTCTAACATATAAACAGATAGAACTTTATTCTTAACTTGTAAACTGGTGAAACTTCATTCTATTTCTAACATATAAACAGATAGAAGTTTATTTCTAACATACAAACAGATAGAACTTTATTCTTAACTTGTAAACTGGTGAAACTTCATTCTATTTCTAACATATAAACAGATAGAACTTTATTCTTAACAAACACACCATTCAAACTTTATTCTTAACTTGTAAACTATTGAAACTTTATTTTTAACTTGTAAACGGTTAAAACTTTGTTTTATTTCTAACATACAAACAGATAGATCTTTATTCTTAACTTATAAACTGGTGAACCTTCATTTTATTTCTAACATATAAACAGATAGAACTTTATTCTTAACTTGTAAACTTAAACAGATAGAACTTTATTCGTAACTTGTAAACTGGTGAAACTTCATTCTATTTCTAACATATAAACAAATAGAACTTTATTCTGAACGTGCACACTATTGAATCTTTATTTTTAACTTGTAAACGGTTGAAACTTTGTTTTATTTCTATCATAGAAACAGATAAAACTTTATTCTTAACTTGCCAACTGGTGAAACTTCATTCTATTTCTAACATACAGACAGATGAAACTTTATTCTTAACATATGCACTATTGAAACAGATAAAACTTTATTCTTAACATATGCACTATTGAAACATTAGTTTTAACTTGCAAACTATTGAAACTTTACTTTTAACTTGTAAACGGTTGAAACTTTGTTTTATTTCTAACATACAAACAGATAGAACTTTATTCGTAACTTGTAAACTGGTGAAACTTCATTCTATTTCCAACATATAAACAAATAGAACTTTATTCTGAACGTGCAGACTATTGAAACTTTATTCTTAACTTGTTAACTATTGAAACTTCATTCTTAACTTGTAAACTGATGAAACTTCATTTTATTTCTAACATATAAACAGATAGAACTTTATTCTTAACTTGTAAACTGGTGAAACTTCATTCTATTTCTAACATATAAAGAGATAGAACTTTATTCTTAACATATGCACTATTGAAACATTAGTTTTAACTTGCAAACTATTGAAACTTTATTTTTAACTTGTTAACGGTTGAAACTTTGTTTTATTTCTAACATACAAACAGATAGAACTTTATTCTTAACTTGTAAACTGGTGAACCTTCATTTTATTTCTAACATATAAACAGATAGAACTTTATTCTTAACTTGTAAACTTAAACAGATAGAACCTCATTTTTAACTTGTAGACTGGTGAAACTTCATTCTATTTCTAACATATTAACAAATAGAACTTTATTCTGAACATGCACACTATTATTGAAACTTTATTCTTAACTTGTAAACTATTGAAACTTTATTTTTAACTTGTAAACGGTTGAAACTTTGTTTTATTTCTATCATAGAAACAGATAAAACTTTATTCTTAACTTGCCAACTGGTGAAACTTCATTCTATTTCTAACATACAGACAGATAAAACTTTATTCTTAACATACGCACTATTGAAACAGATAAAACTTTATTCTTAACATATGCACTATTGAAACATTAGTTTTAACTTGCAAACTATTGAAACTTTATTTTTAACTTGTTAACGTTTGAAACTTTGTTTTATTTCTAACATACAAAAAGATAGAACTTTATTCTTAACTTGTAAACTTAAACAGATAGAAATTTATTCGTAACTTGTAAACTGGTGAAACTTCATTCTATTTCTAACATATAAACAAATAGAACTTTATTCTGAACGTGCACACTATTGAAACTTTATTCTTAACTTGTAAACTATTGAAACTTTACTTTTAATTTGTAAACGGTAAAAACTTTGTTTTATTTCTATCATAGAAACAGATAAAACTTTATTCTTAACTTGCCAACTGGTAAAACTTCATTCTATTTCTATTATACAAACAGATAGAAGTTTATTTCTAACATACAAACAGATAGAACTTTATTCTTAACATGCGCACTAATGAAACATTAGTTTTAACTTGCAAACTATTGAAACTTTATTTTTAACTTGTTAACGGTTGAAAGCTTGTTTTATTTATAACATACAAACAGATAGAACTTTATTCTTAACTTGTAAACTGGTGAACCTTCATTTTATTTCTAACATATAAACAGATAGAACTTTATTCTTAACTTGTAAACTTAAACAGATAGAACTTTATTCGTAACTTGTAAACTGGTGAAACTTCATTCTATTTCTAACATATAAACAAATAGAACTTTATTCTGAACGTGCACACTATTGAAACTTTATTCTTAACTTGTAAACTATTGAAACTTCATTCTTAACTTGTAAACTGATGAAACTTCATTTTATTTCTAACATATAAACAGATAGAACTTTATTCTTAACTTGTAAACTGGTGAAACTTCATTCTATTTCTAACATATAAACAGATAGAAGTTTATTTCTAACATACAAACAGATAGAACTTTATTCTTAACTTGTAAACTGGTGAAACTTCATTCTATTTCTAACATATAAAGAGATAGAACTTTATTTTTAACATATGCACTATTGAAACATTAGTTTTAACTTGCAAACTATTGAAACTTTATTTTTAACTTGTTAACGGTTGAAACTTTGTTTTATTTCTAACATACAAACAGATAGAACTTTATTCTTAACTTGTAAACTGGTGAACCTTCATTTTATTTCTAGCATATAAACAGATAGAACTTTATTCTTAACTTGTAAACTTAAACAGATAGAACTTTATTCGTAACTTGTAAACTGGTGAAACTTCATTCTATTTCTAACATATAAACAAATAGGACTTTATTCTGAAGGTGCACACTATTGAAACTTTATTCTTAACTTGTAAACTATTGAAACTTTACTTTTAACTTGTAAACGGTTAAAACTTTGTTTTATTTCTATCATAGAAACAGATAAAACTTTATTCTTAACTTGTAAACTGGTGAAACTTCATTCTATTTCTAACATACAAACAGATAAAACTTTATTCTTAACATACGCACTATTGAAACAGATAAAACTTTATTCTTAACATATGCACTATTGAAACATTAGTTTTAACTTGCAAACTATTGAAACTTTATTTTTAACTTGTTAACGGTTGAAACTTTGTTTTATTTCTAACATACAAACAGATAGAACTTTATTCTTAACTTGCCAACTGGTGAAACTTCATTCTATTTCTAACATGCAAACAGATAAAACTTTATTCTTAACATACACAGTATTGAAACTTTATTCTTACCTTGTAAACTACTGAAACTTTATTTTTAACTTGTAAACGGTTGAAACTTTGTTCATTTCTATCATAGAAACAGATAAAACTTTATTCTTAACTTGCCAACTGGTGAAACTTCATTCTATTTCTAACATACAAACAGATAAAACTCTATTCTTAACATATGCACTATTGAAACATTAGTTTTAACTTGCAAACTATTGAAACTTTATTTGTAACTTGTTAACGGTTGAAACTTTGTTTTATTTCTAACATACAAACAGATAGAACTTTATTCTTAACTTGTAAACTTAAACAGATAGAACATTATTCGTAACTTGTAAACTGGTGAAACTTCATTCTATTTCTAACATATAAACAAATAGAACTTTATTCTGAACATGCATACTATTGAAACTTTATTCTTAACTTGTAAACTATTGAAACTTTATTCTTAGCTTGTAAACTGATTAAACTTCATTTTATTTCTAACATATAAACAGATAGAACTTTATTCTTAACTTGTAAACTGGTGAAACTTCATTCTATTTCTAACATATAAAGAGATACAAGTTTATTTCTAACATACAAACAGATAGAACTTTATTCTTAACATGCGCACTATTGAAACATTAGTTTTAACTTGCAAACTATTGAAACTTTATTTTTAACTTGTTAACGGTTGAAAGTTTGTTTTATTTATAACATACAAACAGATAGAACTTTATTCATAACTTGCCAACTGGTGAAACTTCATTCTATTTCTAACATGCAAACAGATAAAACTTTATTCTTAACATACACAATATTGAAACTTTATTCTTAACTTGTAAACTATTGAAACTTTATTTTTAACTTGTAAACGGTTGAAACTTTGTTTCATTTCTATCAAGGAAACAGATAAAACTTTATTCTTAACTTGCCAACTGGTGAAACTTCATTCTATTTCTAACATACAAACAGATAAAACTTTATTCTTAACATATGCACTATTGAAACATTAGTTTTAACTTGCAAACTATTGAAACTTTATTTTTAACTTGTTAACGGTTGAAACTTTGTTTTATTTCTAACATACAAACAGATAGAACTTTATTCTTAGCTTGTAAACTGGTGCTCCTTCATTTTATTTCTAACATATAAACAGATAGAACTTTATTCTTAACTTGTAAACTTAAACAGATAGAAATTTATTCTTAACTTGTAAACTGGTGAAACTTCATTCTATTTCTAACATATAAACAAATACAACTTTATTCTGAACATGCACACTATTGAAACTTTATTCTTAACTTGTAAACTATTGAAACTTTATTTTTAACCTGTAAACGGTTGAAACTTTGTTTTATTTCTATCATAGAAACAGATAAAACTTTATTCTTAACTTGCCAACTGGTGAAACTTTATTCTATTTCTAACATACAGACAGATAAAACTTTATTCTTAACATACGCACTATTGAAACAGATAAAACTTTATTCTTAACATATGCACTATTGAAACATTAGTTTTAACTTGCAAACTATTGAAACTTTATTTTTAACTTGTTAACGGTTGAAACTTTGTTTTATTTATAACATACAAACAGATAGAACTTTATTCTTAACTTGTAAACTGGTGAACCTTCATTCTATTTCTAACATATAAACAGATAGAACTTTATTCTCAACATGCACACTATTGAAACTTTATTCTTAACTTGTAAACTATTGAAACTTTATTTTTAACTTGTAAACGGTTGAAACTTTAATTTATTTCTATCATAGAAACAGATAAAACTTTATTCTTAACTTGCCAACTGGTGAAACTTCATTCTATTTCTAACATACAGACAGATAAAACTTTATTCTTAACATACGCACTATTGAAACAGATAAAACTTTATTCTTAACATATGCACTATTGAAACATTAGTTTTAACTTGCAAACTATTGAAACTTTATTTTTAACTTGTTAACGGTTGAAACTTTGTTTTATTTCTAAAATACAAACAGATAGAACTTTATTCTTAACTTGTATACTGGTGAACCTTCATTTTATTTCTAACATATAAACAGATAGCACTTTATTCTTAACTTGTAAACTTAAACATATAGAACTTTATTCGTAACTTGTAAACTGGTGAAACTTCATTCTATTTCTAACATATAAACAAATAGAACTTTATTCTGAACGTGCACACTATTGAAACTTTATTCTTAACTTGTAAACTATTGAAACTTTATTTTTAACTTGTAAACGGTTGAAAATTTGTTTTATTTCTATCATAGAAACAGATAAAACTTTATTCTTAACTTGCCAACTGGTGAAACTTCATTCTATTTCTAAAATATAAACAGATAGAAGTTTATTTCTAACATACAAACAGATAGAACTTTATTCTTAATATGTAAACTGGTGAAACTTCATTCTATTTCTAACATATAAACAGATAGAACTTTATTCTTAACAAACACACCATTGAAACTTTATTCTTAACTTGTAAACTATTGAAACTTTATTTTTAACTTGTAAACGGTTGAAAATTTGTTTTATTTCTATCATAGAAACAGATAAAACTTTATTCTTAACTTGCCAACTGGTGAAACTTCATTCTATTTCTAACATACAAACAGATAAAACTTTATTCTTAACATATGCACTATTGAAACATTAGTTTTAACTTGCAAACTATTGAAACTTTATTTTTAACTTGTTAACGGTTGAAACTTTGTTTTATTTCTAAAATACAAACAGATAGAACTTTATTCTTAACTTGTATACTGGTGAACCTTCATTTTATTTCTAACATATAAACAGATAGCACTTTATTCTTAACTTGTAAACTTAAACATATAGAACTTTATTCGTAACTTGTAAACTGGTGAAACTTCATTCTATTTCTAACATATAAACAAATAGAACTTTATTCTGAACGTGCACACTATTGAAACTTTATTCTTAACTTGTAAACTATTGAAACTTTACTTTTAACTTGTAAACGGTTAAAACTTTGTTTTATTTCTATCATAGAAACAGATAAAACTTTATTCTTAACTTGCCAACTGGTGAAACTTCATTCTGTTTCTAACATACAAACAGATAAAACTTTATTCTTAACATGCGCACTATTGAAACATTAGTTTTAACTTGCAAACTATTGAAACTTTTTTTTTAACTTGTTAACGGTTGAAACTTTGTTTTATTTCTAACATACAAACAGATAGAACTTTATTCTTAACTTGTAAACTTAAACAGATAGAACTTTATTCGTAACTTGTAAACTGGTGAAACTTCATTCTATTTCTAACATATAAACAAATAGAACTTTATTCTGAACATGCATACTATTGAAACTTTATTCTTAACTTGTAAACTATTGAAACTTAATTCTTAACTTGTAAACTGATGAAACTTCATTTTATTTCTAACATATAAACAGATAGAACTTTATTCTTAACTTGTAAACTAGTGAAACTTCATTCTATTTCTAACATATAAACAGATAGAACTTTATTTCTAACATACAAACAGATAGAACTTTATTCTTAACTTGTAAACTGGTGAACCTTCATTCTATTTCTAACATATAAACAGATAGAACTTTATTCTTAACAAAAACACCATTGAAACTTTATTCTTAACTTGTAAACTATTGAAACTTTATTTTTAACTTGTAAACGGTTGAAAATTTGTTTTATTTCTATCATAGAAACAGATAAAACTTTATTCTTAACTTGCCAACTGGTGAAACTTCATTCTATTTCTAACATACAAACAGATAAAACTTTATTCTTAACAGATGCACTATTGAAACATTAGTTTTAACTTGCAAACTATTGAAACTTTATTTTTAACTTGTTAAGGGTTGAAACTTCGTTTTATTTCTAACATACAAACAGATAGAACTTTATTCTTAACTTGTAAACTGGTGAACCTTCATTTTATTTCTAACATATAAACAGATAGAACTTTATTCTTAACTTGTAAACTTAAACAGTTAGAACTTTATTCGTAACTTGTAAACTGGTGAAACTTCATTCTATTTCTAACATATAAACAAATAGAACTTTATTCTCAACATGCACACTATTGAAACTTTATTCTTAACTTGTAAACGGTTGAAACTTTGTTTTATTTCTATCATAGAAACAGATAAAACTTTATTCTTAACTTGCCAACTGGTGAAACTTCATTCTATTTCTGACATACAGACAGATAGAACTTTATTCTTAACATATGCACTATTGAAACAGATAAAACTTTATTCTTAACATATGCACTATTGAAACATTAGTTTTAACTTGCAAACTATTGAAACTTTATTTTTAACTTGTTAACGGTTGAAACTTTGTTTTATTTATAACATACAAACAGATAGAACTTTATTCTTAACTTGTAAACGGTTGAAACTTTCTTTTATTTCTAACATACAAACAGATAGAACTTTATTCGTAACTTGTAAACTGGTGAAACTTCATTCTTTTTCCAACATATAAACAAATAGAACTTTATTCTGAACGTGCACACTATTGAAACTTTATTCTTAACTTGTTAACTATTGAAACTTCATTCTTAACTTGTAAACTGATGAAACTTCATTTTATTTCTAACATATAAACAGATAGAACTTTATTCTTAACTTGTAAACCGGTGAAACTTCATTCTATTTCTAACATATAAAGAGATAGAACTTTATTCTTAACATATGCACTATTGAAACATTAGTTGTAACTTGCAAACTATTGAAACTTTATTTTAACTTGTTAACGGTTGAAACTTTGTTTTATTTCTAACATACAAACAGATAGAACTTTATTCTTAACGTGTAAACTGGTGAACCTTCATTTTATTTCTAACATATAAACAGATAGAACTTTATTCTTAACTTGTAAACTTAAACAGATAGAACTTTATTCTGAACATGCACACTATTGAAACTTTATTCTTAACTTGTAAACTATTGAAACTTTATTTTTAACTTGTAAACGGTTGAAACTTTGTTTTATTTCTATCATAGAAACAGATAAAACTTTATTCTTAACTTGCCAACTGGTGAAACTTCATTCTATTTCTAACATACAGACAGATAAAACTTTATTCGTAACATACGCACTATTGAAACATTAGTTTTAACTTGCAAACTATTGAAACTTTATTTTTAACTTGTTAACGGTTGAAACTTTGTTTTATTTATAACATACAAACAGATAGAACTTTATTCTTAACTTGCCAACTGGTGAAACTTCAGTCTATTTCTAACATATAAACAGATAGAACTTTATTCTTAACTTGTGAACTTAAACAGATAGAACTTTATTGGTAACTTGTAAACTGGTGAAACTTCATTCTATTTCTAACATATAAACAAATAGAACTTTATCCTGAACGTGCACACTATTGAAACTTTATTCTTAACTTGTAAACGGTTGAAACTTTGTTTTATTTCTATCATAGAAACAGATAAAACTTTATTCTTAACTTGCCAACTGGTGAAACTTCATTCTATTTCTAACATACAGACAGATAAAACTTTATTCTTAACATATGCACTATTGAAACAGATAAAACTTTATTCTTAACATATGCACTATTGAAACATTAGTTTTAACTTGCAAAGTATTGAAACTTTATTTTTAACTTGTGAACGGTTGAAACTTTGTTTTATGTCTAACATACAAACAGATAGAACTTTATTCGTAACTTGTAAACTGGTGAACTTCATTCTATTTCCAACATATAAACAAATAGAACTTTATTCTTAACTTGTAAACTGGTGAAACTTCATTCTATTTCTAACATATAAACAGATAGAAGTTTATTTCTAACATACAAACAGATAGAACTTTATTCTTAACTTGTAAACTGGTGAAACTTCATTCTATTTCTAACATATAAAGAGATAGAACTTTATTCTTAACATATGCACTATTGAAACATTAGTTTTAGCTTGCAAACTATTGAAACTTTATTTTTAACTTGTTAACGGTTGAAACTTTGTTTTATTTATAACATACAAACAGATAGAACTTTATTCTTAACTTGCCAACTTGTGAAACTTCAGTCTATTTCTAACATACAAACAGATAGAACTTTATTCTTAACTTGTAAACTTAAACAGATAGAAATTTATTCTTAACTTGTAAACTGGTGAAACTTCATTCTATTTCTAACATATAAACAAATAGAACTTTATTCTGAACATGCACACTATTGAAACTTTATTCTTAACTTGTAAACTATTGAAACTTTATTTTTAACTTGTAAACGGTTGAAACTTTGTTTTATTTCTATCATAGAAACAGATAAAACTTTATTCTTAACTTGCCAACAGGTGAAACTTCATTCTATTTCTAACATACAGACAGATAAAACTTTATTCTTAACAGACGCACTATTGAAACAGATAAAACTTTATTCTTAACATATTTACTATTGAAACATTAGTTTTAACTTGCAAACTATTGAAACTTTATTTTTAACTTGTTAACGGTTGAAACTTTGTTTTCTTTCTAACATACAAACAGATAGAACTTTATTCTTAACTTGTAAACTGGTGAAACTTCATTCTATTTCTAACATATGAACAGATAGAACTTTATTCTTAACTTGTAAACTTAAACAGTTAGAACTTTATTCGTAACTTGTAAACTGGTGAAACTTCATTCTATTTCTAACATATAAACAAATAGAACTTTATTCTCAACATGCACACTATTGAAACTTTATTCTTAACTTGTAAACGGTTGAAACTTTGTTTTATTTCTATCATAGAAACAGATAAAACTTTATTCTTAACTTGCCAACTGGTGAAACTTCATTCTATTTCTGACATACAGACAGATAGAACTTTATTCTTAACATATGCACTATTGAAACAGATAAAACTTTATTCTTAACATATGCACTATTGAAACATTAGTTTTAACTTGCAAACTATTGAAACTTTATTTTTAACTTGTTAACGGTTGAAACTTTGTTTTATTTCTAACATACAAACAGATAGAACTTTATTCTTAACTTGTAAACGGTTGAAACTTTGTTTTATTTCTAACATACAAACAGATAGAACTTTATTCGTAACTTGTAAACTGGTGAAACTTCATTCTATTTCCAACATATAAACAAATAGAACTTTATTCTGAACGTGCACACTATTGAAACTTTATTCTTAACTTGTTAACTATTGAAACTTCATTCTTAACTTGTAAACTGATGAAACTTCATTTTATTTCTAACATATAAACAGATAGAACTTTATTCTTAACTTGTAAACCGGTGAAACTTCATTCTATTTCTAACATATAAAGAGATAGAACTTTATTCTTAACATATGCACTATTGAAACATTAGTTGTAACTTGCAAACTATTGAAACTTTATTTTAACTTGTTAACGGTTGAAACTTTGTTTTATTTCTAACATACAAACAGATAGAACTTTATTCTTAACGTGTAAACTGGTGAACCTTCATTTTATTTCTAACATATAAACAGATAGAACTTTATTCTTAACTTGTAAACTTAAACAGATAGAACTTTATTCTGAACATGCACACTATTGAAACTTTATTCTTAACTTGTAAACTATTGAAACTTTATTTTTAACTTGTAAACGGTTGAAACTTTGTTTTATTTCTATCATAGAAACAGATAAAACTTTATTCTTAACTTGCCAACTGGTGAAACTTCATTCTATTTCTAACATACAGACAGATAAAACTTTATTCTTAACATACGCACTATTGAAACATTAGTTTTAACTTGCAAACTATTGAAACTTTATTTTTAACTTGTTAACGGTTGAAACTTTGTTTTATTTATAACATACAAACAGATAGAACTTTATTCTTAACTTGCCAACTGGTGAAACTTCAGTCTATTTCTAACATATAAACAGATAGAACTTTATTCTTAACTTGTGAACTTAAACAGATAGAACTTTATTGGTAACTTGTAAACTGGTGAAACTTCATTCTATTTCTAACATATAAACAAATAGAACTTTATCCTGAACGTGCACACTATTGAAACTTTATTCTTAACTTGTAAACGGTTGAAACTTTGTTTTATTTCTATCATAGAAACAGATAAAACTTTATTCTTAACTTGCCAACTGGTGAAACTTCATTCTATTTCTAACATACAGACAGATAAAACTTTATTCTTAACATATGCACTATTGAAACAGATAAAACTTTATTCTTAACATATGCACTATTGAAACATTAGTTTTAACTTGCAAAGTATTGAAACTTTATTTTTAACTTGTGAACGGTTGAAACTTTGTTTTATGTCTAACATACAAACAGATAGAACTTTATTCGTAACTTGTAAACTGGTGAACTTCATTCTATTTCCAACATATAAACAGATAGAACTTTATTCTTAACTTGTAAACTGGTGAAACTTCATTCTATTTCTAACATATAAACAGATAGAAGTTTATTTCTAACATACAAACAGATAGAACTTTATTCTTAACTTGTAAACTGGTGAAACTTCATTCTATTTCTAACATACAAAGAGATAGAACTTTATTCTTAACATATGCACTATTGAAACATTAGTTTTAACTTGCAAACTATTGAAACTTTATTTTTAACTTGTTAACGGTTGAAACTTTGTTTTATTTATAACATACAAACAGATAGAACTTTATTCTTAACTTGCCAACTGGTGAAACTTCAGTCTATTTCTAACATACAAACAGATAGAACTTTATTCTTAACTTGTAAACTTAAACAGATAGAAATTTATTCTTAACTTGTAAACTGGTGAAACTTCATTCTATTTCTAACATATAAACAAATAGAACTTTATTCTGAACATGCACACTATTGAAACTTTATTCTTAACTTGTAAACTATTGAAACTTTATTTTTAACTTGTAAACGGTTGAAACTTTGTTTTATTTCTATCATAGAAACAGATAAAACTTTATTCTTAACTTGCCAACAGGTGAAACTTCATTCTATTTCTAACATACAGACAGATAAAACTTTATTCTTAACAGACGCACTATTGAAACAGATAAAACTTTATTCTTAACATATTTACTATTGAAACATTAGTTTTAACTTGCAAACTATTGAAACTTTATTTTTAACTTGTTAACGGTTGAAACTTTATTTTATTTCTAACATACAAACAGATAGAACTTTATTCTTAACTTGTAAACTGGTGAAACTTCATTCTATTTCTAACATATGAACAGATAGAACTTTATTCTTAACTTGTAAACTTAAACAGTTAGAACTTTATTCGTAACTTGTAAACTGGTGAAACTTCATTCTATTTCTAACATATAAACAAATAGAACTTTATTCTGAACGTGCACACTTTTGAAACTTTATTCTTAACTTGTAAACGGTTGAAACTTTGTTTTATTTCTATCATAGAAACAGATAAAACTTTATTCTTAACTTGCCAACTGGTGAAACTTCATTCTATTTCTAACATACAGACAGATAAAACTTTATTCTTAACATATGCACTATTTAAACAGATAAAACTTTATTCTTAACATATCCACTATTGAAACATTAGTTTTAACTTGCAAACTATTGAAACTTTATTTTTAACTTGTTAACGGTTGAAACTTTGTTTTATTTCTAACATTCAAACAGATAGAACTTTATTCGTAACTTGTAAACTGGTGAAACTTCATTCTATTTCCAACATATAAACAAATAGAACTTTATTCTGAACGTGCACACTATTGAAACTTTATTCTTAACTTGTAAACTATTGAAACTTCATTCTTAACTTGTAAACTGATGAAACTTCATTTTATTTCTAACATATAAACAGATAGAACTTTATTCTTAACTTGTAAACTGGTGAAACTTCATTCTATTTCAAACATATAAACAGATAGAAGTTTATTTCTAACATACAAACAGATAGAACTTTATTCTTAACTTGTAAACTGGTGAAACTTCATTCTATTTCTAACATATAAACAAATAGAACTTTATTCTGAACATGCACACCATTGAAACTTTATTCTTAACTTGTAAACTATTGAAACTTTATTTTTAACTTGTAAACGGTTGAAACTTTGTTTTATTTCTATCATAGAAACAGATAAAACTTTATTCTTAACTTGCCAACTGGTGAAACTTCATTCTATTTCTAACATACAGACAGATAAAACTTTATTCTTAACATACGCACTATTGAAACAGATAAAACTTTATTCTTAACATATGCACTATTGAAACATTAGTTTTAACTTGCAAACTATTGAAACTTTATTCTTAACTTGTTAACGGTTGAAACTTTGTTTTATTTCTAACATACAAACAGATAGAACTTTATTATTAACTTGTAAACTGGTGAACCTTCATTCTATTTCTAACATATAAACAGATAGAACTTTATTCTGAACATGCACACTATTGAAACTTTATTCTTAACTTGTAAACTATTGAAACTTTATTTTTAACTTGTAAACGGTTGAAACTTTGTTTTATTTCTATCATAGAAACAGATAAAACTTTATTCTTAACTTGCCAACTGGTGAAACTTCATTCTATTTCTAACATACAGACAGATAAAACTTTATTCTTAACATACGCACTATTGAAACAGATAAAACTTTATTCTTAACATATGCACTATTGAAACATTAGTTTTAACTTGCAAACTATTGAAACTTTATTTTTAACTTGTTAACGGTTGAAACTTTGTTTTATTTATAACATACAAACAGATAGAACTTTATTCTTAACTTGCCAACTGGTGAAACTTCAGTCTATTTCTAACATACAAACAGATAAAACTTTATTCTTAACATACGCACTATTGAAACATTAGTTTTAACTTGCAAACTATTGAAACTTTATTTTTAACTTGTTAACGGTTGAAACTTTGTTTTATTTATAACATACAAACAGATAGAACTTTATTCTTAACTTGCCAACTGGTGAAACTTCAGTCTATTTCTAACATGCAAATAGATAAAACTTTATTCTTAACATACACAATATTGAAACTTTATTCTTAACTTGTAAACTATTGAAACTTTATTTTTAACTTGTAAACGGTTGAAACTTTGTTTCATTTCTATCATAGAAACAGATAAAACTTCATTCTTAACTTGCCAACTGGTGAAACTTCATTCTATTTCTAACATACAAACAGATAAAACTTTATTCTTAACATATGCACTATTGAAACATTAGTTTTAACTTGCAAACTATTGAAACTTTATTTTTAACTTGTTAACGGTTGAAACTTTGTTTTATTTCTAACATACAAACAGATAGAACTTTATTCTTAACTTTGAAACTGGTGAACCTTCATTTTATTTCTAACATATTAACAGATAGAACTTTATTCTTAACATACACACTATTGAAACTTCATTTTTAACTTGTAAACGGTTGAAACTTTAGTTTTAACTTGTAGACTGTTGAAACTTTATTTCTAACTGGTAAAGTGTTGAAATGATATCTTTCATTTACAAATAGTAGAACGCTTTGTCCAACTTGTAAACTAGTAAATCTTGTTCGTCATCGAATCTAACTATTTAAATCTTCATCATGGAAATCAATGTTCCACAGTCGGAGTAAAAGTTTGAGATGATACACTCCTGGCAAACTAACTCATGAAATAGCTTTGCTGTGATACATTTCTCTCTGTAAACATATGATAATGTTAAAGTGAATCTAAAACTTTTCAGCTTATTAATTGTTCATCGTTGCATCAACGCTTTAACTCGTGAACAGTTATAATTTTATTTTTAATTTACACTTAGTCTAACTTGTAAACTAGTAAATCTTGCGATCTTATTTTTACAAACAGTTACACCTTTATTTCTAACGCATACACTATTGAAACTTTATTTTTTAACTTGTAAAGTGGTGAAACTTTACTTTTTATCTTGTAAACTTTATTTTGTTTCTAACATACAAACAGATAAAGCTTTATTTCTAACGCACACACTATTGAAACTTTATTTTCAATCTGTAAACTGTTGAAACTATATCTTTCATTTACAAATAGTAGAACGCTTAGTCTAACTTGTAAATCTTATGACACTTCATATGGCTGATGATGGTAGATGAAATAGTGTTAAATAAAATTTAGATAGCTTACATGATACAGGGATAGCAATCGACTGCGATCCATGTGTAAAGAGCTTGTTAGACTACGGATGGGCTTAAGTGGATGATTTAACCATGTATACTTTATTCATTTGGAAATAGTAGCACGCTTAGTCTAACTTGTAAATCTTATAACATTTCATATGGGCGATGATGGTAGCTGAAATAGTGTCAAATAAAATTAAGATAGCTTACATGATACAGGGATAGCAATCGACTGCGATCCATGTGTAAAGAGCTTGTTAGACTACGGAAGAGAGAAGTGTGTTATGTTGCGTGTGACGCGTGAGTGTCCTCCCATTTCATTCCATTCATCAATTCATCTCATTGATAGAGACAGGTAGAACTCATGGTTCTCATAACGTATGCAATGGATAGTTTTAGGCAACCTTCGACAGTTGGCTAAATGTCGCCCTGGCGCGAATGCATACTACGTTGAGACAGAGGCAATCACTTGCAAACATGACGCAGAGAGGTTTAACAAGATTGACCATTGCCGAATGTCCCTTGCGGTATACATAGCTACGGGTTTCACCGCCGCCCTTTACAGGAACGCCCGTCGAAAGGAAGTATTACACCGAACTTCATTTGCAACGTTCAAGTTGACTGATAGCAGATTCAACTTAATGATAGTATTCGCCAGTCCGAAGACTGCCCAGGGCAAACCGCGAGGAGGTTCTATCATGTCTTGCCCCATGGTGGCCCTTAAGAGAGCCGGTGGTTCGTTCTCGGGAGTAACGTCATCTTACACCCTACCAATTCTGCTGAGAGAGTCTTTGACTCTCTCCTTGGTAGCAGTGTCGACTTCCACACTAATTGGCACATGGCTAAAAAGTGGAATGTAGCGCCATTCCGTTGGATTGACAACAGTTGCTGTCATCGGATTGCCAATCCCAGCAAGATTATTGTGGACTCTGTCTTGCTCCTCTAGCCTGACAAACTTCTCAAATAAATTTCGCGGCCTTAACTGCGGTCCGCGAGGAGAGCTGACTTGACTGTTCGGCGTCTGCATGATTGAAATGAAATGAAATGAGAGGCAGTGGTTTATATACCCTCTAACGCGACGCAACGTTCAAGTTGACTGATAGCAGATTCAACTTAGTGATAGTATTCGCCAGTCTAAAGACTGCCCAGGGCAAACCGCGTGGAGGCTCTATCATGTCTTGCCCCATAGTGGACGATTATACGGTAGTGTGTTAGTAGATTTCAATCATTGAAAAGGGAAGATGAGAATCATTTCATTTGTCTCATCAACGTTTATCATGGGAGCAATCATTGAAGGGACATCTAATGAATTACATTTCACTCTACTCCATATCATAAAGACTAACCTTTGTCGAATGGCTGAAGTACTCTGACCTGGTGAGAGAAAGCGTCACGTTGAGTATGAAGTCGAACGCCCAACATGAGCAACGGCTCAGAGGTTTCGGTCTAACAAACGACGAACAACCCGTGCAACACAATCCCTCTACGGCAGTACCCGCCGTCCCGAAGGAACGCTCGAGCAAAGGAGGTATTACAGCGATGATGTGCTTTATGAGCAGAAGTGAATCTCTTGATAGCAAGAGACTATTCAACTAGATAGCAAGTCAAAACAACCTGATAGCAGGACAAAAGTATAGTCAGTAATTTACACTTAGTGAGGAATGATAGATTTGAGGGTAGTGAGTGGCACTCGATCCCGTCGACAGCCCGAAGGCCTTGTACTGATCACTAGGGAAGTGAGAGATCTTCCCCGATACCCGCTATTTACAGCTTAAGACATCATTGTCACTGCCCCGAAGTGGTAACAGCAACGCCGAGTCAAAGGTAGTGAACAGTAGCTGGGATCTAACCCCTCAAAGCTGCCTTAGACTTAGTTAAATTTGAAATCTGATAGCAGATTTGAACTCAGCATACTTGAAAACCTTGAGGAAACATCCCAAGTTATTGCTTTGATCAGCTTGATAGCAAGCCGTAGAGAACTTGATTCACCAGCGTTTTGCAATGGAGATGTTTAGAGGCCACCCATGACAAGATAGCTAAGACTCAACCGATTGGCGTTCAAAGTGCTACGTTGAGAGCTGTGTCAAATGCCCAACATGAGACATGAGTTGTCCCAGCGGTTACGGTCTAAAATATGACACACTCCCTTGCCACACTTATCACTACGGCATCGTCCGCCGTCCCGAAGGAACACCCTGTCAGTGGAATATTACAGCAAAACTCTCCGTGTCTTGCTCGCTTTCAGTGAAAAGCCGCTTATACCATGAGAAGACTGGCTCAGACATGAAAACCTGTAGAGTTGGTAAGAGGTGGACAGACTTTTAGCAGCTTGATAGCAAGCCGTAGAGAGCTTGATTCACCAGCGTTTTGCAATGGAGATGTTTAGAGGCCACCCATGACAAGATAGCTAAGACTCAACCGATTGGCGTTCAAAGTGCTACGTTGAGAGCTGTGTCAAATGCCCAACATGAGACATGAGTTGTCCCAGCGGTTACGGTCTAAACTATGACACATTCCCTTGCCACACTTATCACTACGGCATCGTCCGCCGTCCCGAAGGAACACCCTGTCAGTGGAATATTACAGCAAAACTCTCCGTGTCTTGCTCGCTTTCAGTGAAAAGCCGCTTATAGCATGAGAAGACTGGCTCAGACATAATTAAAAATGCTTTCATTGACTTCAGCAGGGTCGAAAACCCCAGAAAACCTCCAAAACTAGTGAATTTAAATTTTTCAACTTTTTGGCACTACTTATGAAATTTTATAAGTAGTTTATCACTTAGGGCAGGTCAATAGCGATCGAACCTTTTTTGAATCAAGTCAAACGGACTTGTAGAAGCAAAGTTACAAGCCTTTAAAGTTTTGGAGTCTTTTATGGCCTGGAGACGAAGGCCATCTCCTGGCTAACCTCTAAGTCTGACGGCTTAGCTGATATCAGCAATGAAATTTTCTAAGTCGGTTTCTTACAGAAACCCGGAATTTGGAATGTCCGAAGCTATCATCGGAGCTCAGAGAGACGACCTACCTCTGACAATCGCTCTCGTCTTAATGACAAGTCTCTCTCGGTTCCCAGCTTATATAGTGTGTGGCGATCAGCTGATGACGTAATACCCATCATCCAAACACTTAAAACGCTTCTATCATCGATTCTGGAGGTCCGATTGAGCTGGAAATATACCATTTCAATGTAGAATTTGACGCTGAATCCGAATCTGGCCTCCGTTTTTCCATCCGATGCTTCGTTTTGGCTCCACAGTAGGCAGCCATCGCAAAAATTCTAACTCGTTTTTTCGAAAAATGTTGAAAATTTTTCTCTCCGATTCACTTCAAAATCTCCGATTGACTTGAAACTCACCATACAGATAGAGAATTTCACGCTGATTCCAAATCTGAAATCCGTTTTCCAATCCGATGCTTCGTTTTGAAGCTAGAGCCCAAAACGTCCCAAATTCTAACTCTGTCGTTTTTCGCCAATGTCCCAAAATCTTAAATGGCGTCTCACATCTAAACGAAGACAGATATGAACAAGCCGTTTGTTTCACTGAATTTGTCTCACTCTTAGCTTTCAAACGAGCTATGGCACGACAAAATCCGTCCACTGGAAGCCAAAATCGAAGCGAGCTCTCCCGAAGGGGGGGTAGGGTGGGTGGGAAAAACTTGTCGACCCAACTTTTGACGAGAAAGACGATGGTAGCACTGGCGCATCGAAATTCGACACTTTGGAAAAAAATTTTCATTTTTACCGTACACAGTCACTCTGACACTTAGGATTTTTTCAACCTTTCCTAAAATCTTGTAACCGCTCTAACTTTTGAATGGCTGATCGGATTGACTCGCGCCAAAAAATGTCATAGGTTAGTTTTTCATCCTCTTTCGAATGCAACCCGAACGAACAAAATCCGTCCACTAGAAGCCGAGATAGCAGCTAGCTCTCCCGGGGGGGTAGGGGGGGTAGGGTGGGAAAAACTTGTCGACCTAACTTTTGACGAGAAAGACGATGGTAGCACTGGCGCATCGAATTTCGACACTTTGGATTTCCTCCCACCCTACCCCCCTACCCCCCGAGGTGGAAAAACTTGTCGAGTCCATTTTTGACGAGGAAGACGATGGACACCACGTCCACCAGGCCGGCACCCAAGTCCACCCGGGCGGCACAACACCCCAGGACAGGGAGGAGGAGGAGGAAGAGAGAGGGGGGGTAGGTAGGGTAGGGGTAGGGGGTAGGGGGGTAGGGTGGGAAACGGCCGCCATCTTGCGCTATCTGGTGTTTGTCACTTGCTTACTACTCACAAGCTACTGCGCCTGACTTGCGCAGCTTTCTGTTTCACGTCATGGGCGGACAATAATTAGAAGCAGGGACTATGAGTCACAGGCATCAACAATTTGCAGCGGGAGAATATTATCGACCACTACTTCTCAGTCTGCACGCAGATGCGGCCACGGCCATCACAGGCTGCCAACAATGTGACTGAACTCCCTCAGCTGCGTGCGCGTGGCGATCGAATTTCCTTAAGTGACGGAAAGTTATAGAAGCGAGATACGATTACGCAGATGGAGCTGGATGCTTATGCAATTGTTTGGTCCAGTTACACACTGATTTAATATCAAAAATTTTGCAAATTATTAGCCAAGCAATTTGGCGAGCACACGAGCAAATCGATCAAAATCGACATGCTGATGGGTACGGTATACGTGGAGCTTATAGATTTCAATTGACAGATATTTCGATTTGAGAAGCAAAATGTGCGCCAGTAGAATTACTTAGGCTCCCCTTGAGAATATATGTCATGTGCAATTGTTGACCTGATTCGTACGTCAGTGTTGATTGATGTTGTTGCTATAGTAGCTATACAGTATACATGTAGTGAGTGTGAACGATGATGAAAAATGAGAGGAAGAAGAAATGGGGACAGAGTGAGTGAGAATGAGAGAGAGGGAGATGATGAAGTCACCCGAATATCTATTTTATACAGGCATAAAGTAGATATTCGGGTGACTTCATCATTTTTTCTGTAGGTCTACAAAATTTCATCATATAAAAAGAGCACATGTATATAAAATACTCGAAATAATAGTATATACGCATGCTTCATATGTCAATGTTGTATCCATGAGCGATTCTTTGTGTTATTTAAATGCATCTATGTCACTTCTTACAGCATCAATATTATTAGTTAAAGTCGGTATCTAATTCAAATGGACAACTCTTCAAATGGACACTGAAACGCTCTTTTAGTTATATTTTATCCACGTACATGGATGATCGATGTTTTAACCATGTACAATTCCAAATTATTATTTAGAGCAAATTTTATATACAGTTCCCACTCTTCACAGTGTTAAATATTATTAGTAGCGTATAGCCATTCTTATTCCAAAGAAAGACCATTTTACTTAATATGTAACGATACTTCTTGATAGGATTTATCCATGGTGCATGCATTATCCATGTTTTATCCAAAAACGGTCATCCAGGGCTTATATCCGCATAACAATTAAAATGTTTATTCAACGTTTTTTCAAAGTTTTTCACACCAAGTTGATTTTTGGTTTGTTTTCAACGATGATATCAACCGTATGTTTATCAGCAACGTTTATTCAACGTTTTTTCAACGTTTGTCACACCAAGTTGATTTTTGGTTAGTTTTCAACGATGATTTCAACCGTTGAAAAAACGTCATTTTTTACTTGGGAATCATGCGAGAATAAGAACTCATAGTTTGTAGATAATCATGGGAGTTTTCAAAATATCATTTCGAAATCTAAATTCTTCCGGACACTCTTGCGTAAAGTCAATGAATAAGTAACCGTGTGGTTTTTCAGTAGCTGCTTGAAAAATTTCAATTAAGGCTTTTGATCCTCTTGGTGCAACTTGTCGCGCTAAAATTTCAAATTGAGTTTTATCTCGCGGATTCTTGAAAATAGCATAATAGTGTGTATTCAGGTTTCGTGTACGAGCTTCTTTTCCATCAGGAAACAAATTTTGTGTGATATAGATGATGAAGCACCTCTTATGATGTGCTGCGCGAGTGAACATATCTGTAACATCTTTGGAATTCTTACTTTCTTTTAATAGATCATCCAATACAACAACATCATTAGACTGAAGTTTATCCACAGGAATAATTCCTTCATGTCGAATAAAGTTGCGACTTTGCAATTCCTGAAACAGCGACGGTTGATAAATACCATAACACCAAATCACTCGATTGATAGGTTCCTTAAACAACTCCCTTCTTTTATCCAATAAATTCAGCGTGAAAACAGTTTTACCTGCATGAGATGGACCTGATACAGTCAGAACTTTATCGCATTGAATTCTGAAATCCATTTTAAAATTTGCGATTTAACATTACCGTCTAGGATTAAAGATATTTCCTAAAATACCACCCACGACAGGAGCTAGCATCGGTAGTAACGCTGAAAGGAAACCGCCCTTTTGTGTTAGAGTTTCCCTCTCTCTTTGAAGGGTGACTTTAGGATTGGAGATGAAACGCAATTTTGTAGCATATCGCTTAAGTAACTTTCGTTGTTTTGGTGCTAATTTCTTCGTCCTCAACTTTCTCACATGAGAAATAATTTCACAAATGAATTTATCGTTAGCATGTCGTATAGCATTGTATCGCTGATTTGCTTTCATTCGTCGGAGAGCTTGAATGGCTGAAGAAAACTTTGAAGACTTTTGACTTTTACGTTTCGTCATTTTACGTTTCGTCATTTTACGTTTCGCCATTTTCCGTGTTAGTCTTTGCTAAAACCTGTCTTTACCACATTTGCATAGGTACTAACTATTGCGGCATAAGTGACACTCGAAATGAGCAATATCACAGTGGTAACATTTGCAAAGTTGAATGCAATTACGTATGAAACAGCGTTGACAAAAAGCATGCTTATGCGCTTTTCATTTCCATCCTTTCGCTTACATACATCACAACACATAGTTTCACCGTTACTGGTAACGTCTATAGCAAGTCTTTTTGAAGATATGAATTTGCTAGCCTTTTCTAAATAATAGACGCATGTACAGAAGGAATATACTTCGAGAGTGAGCAGACATAGCTCGAAAACCAGTTGTGCTACAATCAAGTACCACTGCATTTTCAATTTTTCTTTATGGAAAGTTGAATGTGAATATCTGAAATCGCTTCAATCACTAGACTACTACCATGATGGTTAAATGCGTTAAGACGTTCAGCAATTTTTATCATATGTCTTTTAAAAAATTCTTCGGGGTGATCTACAACTTCCATTGAATAAGAAGCAAAATGGAAAGAGCGACTTTCCACCTCTTCCTTTCCAAAATGACTAAACTTAATTTTCGCAACTGATCGCGCCATTACAATGCTATCAGAGAATGCATTCATTAACTCTAGAAATAGAGTGCTAGCATCATCGATCACTGCTTCGATGTCGGTCTCATCTTTATGGAAATTTTTCACATAATCTTGAACAGCTCCTTTTAAACTTTGTCTATGAAAATGTAATGTTCCGCAGTCATTTGAGAAAGACATGATCGCCCTTTAACTAACCCATCCATTGCATGAAAACAACAACTCTTCTCATAATAACATTTATTGAATAACGGTAACAAGCATGCATTATAAATCAATGGTTTGAAACAGATAAAATAGATACAACTGGTAACTGTCATACAGCGAGCAATGATAACCATACAGGACTTTGGCAGTGTTGAGGTAAGGAGGAAAGAAGCATTGGTTATGAACGTAGCTACTACAACGAACAGACAAAATGGGAACAGACAAATCCTTAAAACGTTTCGTGACTTCATGATAGTGTTGATTCACTCTACTATCCCAAGGTGGGAGCAAAATATCATCAATGATTAGATTGGGAAATACTTTCCTCTCCTTAGTAGGATCATTACAAAAGATGCGTATAACATTGAAAGCAGCTAACCATCGTTTAAAGTCAATAAGAAGAGCACTCTCACAAGAAAAGCCATAGTCTTGCAAATATTTCAGATTAAGTCCATGAATGTGTTTTCTCGCCCATTGATCAACATTGGGATCACAGTTGGCATGTTGATGATAGACACTAACAATCTGATATGTCCAATTGTTCATAGCAATAGCACTGAGCTCCTGTACAGGTTCACCCTCACAATCCATGAAAATGATGATAGAAGCCTAAAACGGAAATTTACACATCTAAGGAAACGTTCTATAACATATCACAAAATGAAGAATTACATCGATGCTTTTCACGACAAAATACACAAATGATATGATGGCAACGAAGAAGTAAAATGTATCTAATAAGATCACGTCTACGACACTCAAAGCACATAAGCGAATTGTCATAGGGTAGAGTTAGGAAAGGACTAGTAATTCTCCTTCTTTGATTTGCGTTTTGAGGCAGCATTCTTCTCCGACTTGCGCTTCGTACCACTGCTGTTAAGGATTTGATCAATTATATCATCCACGTTGGGTGGTTTTGGAATATATAGGATGGATTCCATATGCATGGAGAGAGGCTATTTTATTATCCTTGTGCCGACCGTAATATAGCCCATTCACTTTGAAAAGGATATCCCAAGTACCTTCTCCGAGCTCGTCGCATGTGATGGGTGTTGAATGATCTCCCTCCTTCTTATAGTAAGTACACCAATGTGATGCCGGTAGGCAAATTTGATTACCATCCCAAATCTTTCTATAGGGAGCATCCTTGTCATCTCTCGCCTTCCACTCTTGAGCAAGAGGAGTAGGAATGTCCATATTTAACGTCACGTACTCCTCAATAATGTCAAGTTGGTGACGAATGTACGGACTCACGGGGATCAGTATGTAGTCCCCATACTGATTGCGCATTATCTTGACATCCGTGGAAGGGAGCATTCCCGTTTGTAGTACTACGCTATGATCGTCATAACGCAAGACTTGTTTAAATTTACGCTGTAACGGTGTAGGATTATGTACCTTGGATGTTTCTTCCACTGGCCTCAGTTGTAGATGATCTGATTGTAGCGAACCTTGTAACGTCTGACCGCCATTTTGTCCTACTAGTGCAGCAGATGGAGTAGATGCCTGAAAATGAAAAAGATTGTATTAAGTTTACGTTCAAGGGAGGAGAGGGAGGGAAGTAGCGACTTGCCATTTTAGTTGGATAATAGAATAGGGAACTAGAGAAAGAAAATGTGCGTCCGTCACTCGTGCGATTCAACGATGGAATGATTCTCACTGTGGAAGGCTCGCTATTTATATAGAAATGCTTGATTCTCATTGGACGACGATTCTCCTTGGATAATAGCATCACATTGTTTCCCATTATGGGAGATAGACCTTGGCAGTTGAATAGATTTCTTCAGAACAAAGAGGGCAACGTTTAGTTTTCAATGTCGCATAACATTAAGAACAGAGAACGGTATGAGCACATGGTAGGGTGAGAAGGGACCTTTCCCGTTGAAAACATACTATACATTTACGTTCACATAATAATTTAAATGTCTCTTGCTCCAACTTCTCTCTTAAGTCACTTTTCTTGTTCGGAGGACTTTCATCATCAGCAAATGTCGCCGTCTTTCCATATCGCTCCACTATCACCCTCCTTTCGCTGCAGTTTGACATGGAGAAATCCTCTATCCAACTTCTATCCAAATTTCGAGTCATGGTATGCTCATCCAAATCCATGAGTCTTTCAACTAAATCACCAGCCTTGATATTCTCATTGGATTGTGTGACAGTTTCTATCGCTTGGAGTGAATATCCAAGGTCTCTTGCCACACGCCACGATGTCGGGAGGTCGGTCATCATTGTGTACGGTAGCAAGCCACTTGCCTATACTTGTAGCCTTTCGGAAGCAGAAACGGAGAAAGGTAGACACTCACATGAGTCTCCACTGAATTCGTCTCATCCTAAGCTTTCAAATGAGACCTCACACGTCTCAATCCGTCCACTAGAAGTAGAGTTGAAAGATACCTCTCCAGAGGGGGGGTCGGAGAAATTTGATGAAAAATGTTTTGTTAAAGGTCCCAGGTCGAAATTCGACACTTTGGAAAATTTTTAATTTTCCCCATACAAAGTCACTCTGACACTTTAGGATTTTTTCGTGAAATCCGAGGTCTGACCTAAAATTTTGAAATGGCTCTAACTTTTGAACGGCTGAACCGATTGAGATGGGACCACCGCCATTCAATTTCTCACTCTTAGCTTTCGATTGACATAAGGCACGACCTAGTCCGACCACGGCAAGCCACCTCTCCCGAGGGGGGGTGAAAAAAATTTTTTAACCCAACTTTTGACGAGAAACACGATGGGTGTGGTCTCGCACCGAAATTCCAACCTGGCCTGCACACCATTCCAACCTGGCCGGCACACCACGCCAGCCTAGCCAGCACACCACGCCAGCTTGGAGAGCGCACCACGAACAACCTCTGGCAACTCCAACCTCTGTCGTTCCAGGGGGGAGTCGGACTCGAAGCAACTAGGTGTCAGACTAGGGCGGCCGCCCTAGTCTGACAGGGGGGGCGCAGTTTGGGTGTTCGCCGTTTTATTACTACTTACTACATTCTTGGTCAGAAAATCTATTGATCTACGGGAAATTCAAATAGCCTCACATAAAAGCAACCTATTTTCGTTCACAAAATAGGGATCCCAAGCTTTGGGGACTGAAGACCGGGACTGGTGAGGGATACCGCTTTAGTCCCGGGCGCGGATACTTTTCACAAGCCCGGGTTTGCAACCATAATGCGCAACTTGCACAGGGCTTATTTTCACAAAGCAATTTCATTGCAGAAAGCGGATGGGCTGCATTCGAGCACCTTATTTTAAATTATATCCTGCACTTTTTATTCCAAGTCTTCGGTTTTCTCATACTAACGCTAATTACAAAGTTAAATAGCCTATCTAGCTTATTCGAACGCTTTACTAGCCTTTATGCAATGCTTTCACCAATTAATTGCAATCAATCACATTTCCTGATGAGTGAATTGTAATTCACATTTTTAGCTATAATATTGGAGGAGTATACAACTACTATGTAATCATTCAACACTGTTATCACTTAGCACAGTTTATGTCACCTCACTCTCTCGTTGATTGCTTCAATCATTTCTTTACTAAGGTTCGTCAAAAGTAGATAGTATAGTTTTGATGTAGCATACATATATATATAGATAAGAAATGTGCGCTCATGCCCCACGGACGAATATGAAATGTACGCTCCTGCCCCACGTATGAGCTTTTGCGGAATATGTTTGTGCGTTGATATGTACTGTTGTGAAAGAAGTTCTATGGCTGTCACAGCACCTCCAAATGCCTGGTCCGACGATTGCTGTAGGCCCTGGTCCCTTAAATTTTCGTATTTAGAGTTAGCTTTTGCGGAATATGATTGTGCATTGATATGTACTGATGTGAAAGAAGTGCTATGGCTGTCAGAGAACCTCCAAATGCCTGGTTCGACGATTGCTGTAGGCCCTCAATTTTCGTATTTAGAGTTAGCTTTTGCGGAATATGATTGTGCTGTGATATGCACTGATATATGACAGTCAGAGCACCTCCAAATGCCTGGTCCGACGATTGCTGTAGGCCCTGGTCCCTTCATGTACAAGTGGGGCAGGAGAGTACAATTGTCGGTGGGGCAGGAGCGCACATTTCTTATTTATATATATATCTGACTTGATAATGAAATCCTAAGATAACGGACTATATTGAATGAAATTTGGGGCCTTATTAATGACCCAGTAAGGCCCACATGGGTTCCTTACGGAAAAAATGAAGATTGATCACATTTGCACACCTCCAAAAATATTCTAGTTCATGTAAATTAATTTGTGAATTTCTGAACTAGTCAGGTAGCAACAAAAAAAGCAGATTTACGTGCTTATTACTGACTCGAAAAATCAAAAACGTACGGGCGTTGGAAGACCTTATTATGAATTGATAGAACAATAAATTTTGACTATCATGTCTTTTCCATTATTTGATATTTCACATTTTCGTTTCTAGGGCCACTATAAGATAGGATATATCACTACTGGTTTTGGTAAAAAGACAGGCAATGACTTACTTTATCTTTTTATTTACAAGTGTCACGGGGTTCAAGAAATTCAAAAAAATGATTAAATAGCACAAGAGTGAGTGGCAAAACATCATTGGTAAGACAACTGTAGACTTTCGGCACATTTCATTGCAAGAATGGTGATAAAAGATGTCACAAGGTAAGAGTTTCATACCAATCCTTCTTCATCACAGTCACCTTTCCTTCACGAGTTTGTAATCGACAAACCATGTCTTTCTCTCCATTCAATGATCCTATAATAACAAAAGTTCATTATCAGCAGAGACTAGGTGCATGTGTATGATGTTATAATTAAATAATAAGATATTTAATCAAATAATTCTCTGATTATGTAGTGCGGTAATCGAATAAGCATCATTCACTCATCAAAACTCAGAACAAGTCTCGAATAGCTGATTGATGCCGTAGGAGAAACTATGAAACGATCCTTTAGGTATGATGCTGAAAATCACGATTTTCAGAATTCCAATGTGACCAATAATTCAATCTAGTTCTATGAATTAATTTGCCAGCAGCACAGTTTTCTAGAATCTGACAGAGTTCTTCATTTTTCAGAAGATACGTTTTTTTACCTACATGTGCATGTTTCTATATGTTTCTACATGCGCCTCTGATGCATTACATGAATAAATTAAGTAATCGTTGGTTGCTACTTCTATTTATATTTGTCTTATCCCGTTGATTTACGTGATAAAATACATTTTATTCGACATGTTATACATACTATATAAAAAATACCTAATGTCGGGGTCATGTTTTGTGTCTAACCGCTGCAATAGAAGCATGCGTGAGACACTACAAATCAACACCTTTAAGAGGAAATTTCTTTTAAGCTATTCGAGTAGCCCACATCGACTTAACATATAGTATATAGCCGTTCTTTCTTGATGGAACGACTTACTTCACTATAGTTCCAATAACAAACAAGACTAGCATTCTAAATAGTGAGCTATACTCATCCATTTCGTGTGCGTCAGCTTCCTCGGGGGACAAGAGGCATTCAGACCATACGAAATTGAACACTGACATGTCGGTGATCCTCTTTGATGTCAGCAGCCGCGGTACACTAAATAGAGCAACGAGCTGGGTCTCTCCTGAGCTGGTTTTCTCCTGGTCCAAAAGGGTCGGGAAACCTGATACAGCCTACTAGTGACACGGATCGGGGCTTGTAATTCTTCCTGGTGGACGAGGAATTCCTGGTAAGCGCAAGTCATAAGTTTGGGTTGATCATGTCACAGCTTTTTTAACACATCACCTGCTGCTACCAGAGTGGGAACCGGCTCCGAACGTAAAGCGACCCGAGCCTGGGTTTTCAGAAACATGACAAGGCCGAAAATGGCTGCAGCCGATTTTCGAGATAAGTTTCCTTGACGACTTCCTAAACTCCGCACTTCCATCATAATGCATTGATGGCTGATGCACAATCGAGTTTAATTTGTGACTCATGAATTACTTCACTTATTTCATGTAATCGAATTAGTGTACATAGGTGTATGAAGCTTCTTGCCCAGAATAACTGATCGACTAGCAGTGATAATCGATTGCAATGACTAAGCTCATCTCCACTTCATTTGAATCAATGACGGATGGGATAATGAGGCCTGCCTGAATCAATCTGCAGTCTGGAGCACATGGTACACTCTAGCAGTAAAAACTTCAATGACAGTCAAGTCATGACAGTTTCTATTGTCTGCATAACCAATGTTTTATATTTGTCACATTAAGGAAACGACTTTTGTCAGGAAACGAAGACCCGATACTTAAAGCTCCTTCTTACACCGATAGTCTTGACTTGTATCGATCTGATTCCTTTTCACAGGCTGAACCCGTATTACATTTATATTTCAATATTAAGCGGATAAATCAAGAGTGGACAATCTTCACAGAAACAAAATTGTTTGTTCCTGATATATCGGCCTTCATCCAAGCAAACAACTAATTAATGGATTACTCGATAGCCAAAACAACTTAGGATGAGACATAGCCAAGACATTTAGTGACTGATGCTTTGAACGAATTCATTCAGTTGTGAGTGACTTCATCAAAAATATCCCTACGTTTCATCATAGTCCAGATGATTAATGTCATCATAGTACATTATGATTTCTTACATTCTTCCAAAAAGAAATTTACATTTACTATAATGTGCTATCTTTCAAGTTAAATGGACCAATTCGACTAAGACGTGCACCAACACATTCATTAATATAACAGCGTCTTCATAAAGTAAAATATTTGTTTTTCCGGCGCCCATTTGCGCATAACTTGAAAATATTTCACTCTCTCGGCGAATCATTCATCGACCATGGCCACGTCGCATCTCTGTCGTGGTAAGCGTGTGAAGCAAATGAAAAGTAAAAACAATATCAAAGTTGCATAAAAACGCACATTGAGTATCAAAAATAAACAAAGCACAATGGAAGATTTGAAACAGAAAATCAGTTTGAAACAGATTATGTATTTGCTGATAACGAATTATGATTGACGTCAGGCAATTATAATGTTCAATTTATGAGTTGAGAGTGAGGGTAATTTCTCATCGAGTCAAGTATTTATTTATATTTTCAACATCATCACGGCAACTGTGATTATCTGAGGCTTAATTTATTTGATTCAACTCTTGAATCAAACTGCATTGACCTTGTTATACGACACACGGCAAACTACATCTAGTGTACGACATTACCTGAAAATCGTTTGCCATCAGGAAGCTCCATATTTTCTGCTTCAGAAACATTTAAATTGTCATCGACTTCGATCTCTTGTCCGAAAAGGTCAAATAGTAAAGGGGTGTTTGGAGAGACAGTGAGAAGAATATTACCTGAAATCAATAATGATAGTGAAAGACTGCTCTGATTGTAAAAAATGTGCCATGAGATCATGTTATTACTAGCATATCCATTATACATGTATACATATACGGGTAATTATATACAGAAAATATACATATACAGAAAATGGCACCTTCATTGACCTAATGCAGACATCACATAGATCATCAATATTCAAGTTACTACATTGTTACAACTTACAAGCCTTGCAACATTTGCACGTCATTTGTCAGATTGTCTACACAAACAACACCAAATTTGAAGAACATTCGACTGGAAGTGGTCAGATTTCGAGATATGACGAGTTCAATGTAATGGGCCATATCAATCCCCTAATGAGCCAATCACGATGATAGTCAAGTAGTCACTGGTCAGTTGCTTGGGGCGGTCTCTGGTCATAAAGCACTTTTGGTCCAGACTTATAATGATACCAATTCATTAATTAGAAATAATGAATTCAAATATTAGTAAATATTGAGCAAACACCATGATGATTTTTGCTTGCTAACAATGAAATTCGAGGGAAATAATCGTAGAAAGCTGGGGTGGCGTCATTCGAAGCTCTCTACAACATCATTTTCCGAAAATTTTGCATTTATGCATTTTATTTGATTGTAAAAATAGGACATACAGAGGCTTGTATGCGAAATGATTCAACACACATGTGTCCCAAAACAAATGCATATTGACAATCTTCAAAGTCGCGCATCCGCGCCTATCGGAACACTGGCTATAATGATAGCACATAGCTCACAGGGTTGGCCCGCTCGGATCACCGATTTCTCACTTCACATAGCAAGAATTTCTGACGCTTACACACATCACAAAGTAACAAATTTCTCACATTTTCTCACAACGCAGACAACAATGAACGACCAATTATTTTGAATTATACTAATAATGAATCATGCAATTTTTGCAACTTCACTCAACTCAAGTTTTCTGACATGTCAGTAATTATTTTGCTTGTCTTGAGATAATTCGACAGCTCTCATGTCAATCAAAGCCACTCAGTAATGCTAGAGCATCTTCTTGTTTGCATGGCCTTGAGCCATCATTTGTAACCCCCAGAGGCGTCATTTTGCATTATATTTGTATCACTATACATTTGCTTCTTATACCCTGTATTGCACCCCATATTAGTTGTAATTTCTTCTACCACCTGTCCGTGAAACATTTGATGAGACGCAGATGACCGCCATTTCAGCTGCCTGCACATTTAAACAAGTCCACGAAAAGTCGAATGCCCACAGGAATATCAGGGTTAAATCAGAAATCTCAGTAAAAGAGTTACGAATTTTTCTGCTCAATTTCCAAAAACTCAAAGAAGTCGTAGAAAAGTGGAGAAGGTGGCAAGCAAAATCTTATCCATCTGACTACCATATTCTAGAATCGCAGCCAAATACACCAACAAATGACGAAATGAGAACCAATCGATAAAAGGCTTTTTTACTGGTACATTTAACTTTAAATATCATTTCAATTATGGCTAATATGCAAATCAATGCGACATCAGCTTTAATAATTGGGCACATATACGTAGAACTTGTATATCTTGTGCGCATTCCTTGACAAACTACTCCGTGATTTCTCTCGCCGTGATCTCATTGGACTTTTTTACTGATGCGTTCAATTCACTGTTTCAAAATGTGTTCGACTCATGAATTTGCACATTCCCAATCATTCAGTTTAAAGGAGCTATACCAACGATCCAAGCATCTCAAAGTGGCAAAATTACTGAAAGTGAACTCACTGATCATCCTCTCAAAACATCGAAGGGAGATGCTTTCTTACTGCGGAATATTAAGAGCAATTTATTTACTCCTTCTTAAGAATATTTTAGATTAAAATGCTATGAAGCATTTTCCGAAAAAGACTTTAGCTGAGAACAAATTAAACTTACATTAAATGCAGTATTTGATTTACGAAAATGATTGCCTCACCTTCAGCCACGTCGATATCGATCAAACTTCTTTGTGAAACATGAGCTCTTACATTTCCACATCTCAATCGCACATTCAAACTTCCATTTACGTCGCCTGCAGATAGATGCAAAAAGACTTTTAACAAAATGACAATGCATCACAGCAAAAACTGACATCACTATCGGTAACATATACATGATGTATATGACACAATGTACATGCAAACTGAAAGGAATTGTGAGAACCATTTAATACTTCCATCTTACTAAATAAATGTTTCGCTTTATTCATGTGAAACTCTATATTGAAATATTTCATCTGTCACGCATTAAGTTTTAAAGTAGAATGAAGACTATGGGAAGTGTATCCGCTCCTGCAGTGTTGTGTCGAAGAATGTGACGAATATGACCCCACGGACGAATATGAAATGTACGCCCCTGCCCCACGACTGTACGATCCTGCCCCCATGTGCACCCCTGCCCCACGCATGAGCTTTTGCGGGATATGATTGTGCATTGATATGTACTGTTGTGAAAGAAGTTCTATGGCTGACACAGCACCTCCAAATGCCTGGTCCGACGATTGCTGTAGGCCCTGGTCCCTTCAATCCATCAAAAAAAATCCCATAAAAAACGATTATCTGTAGATATATATTCACATTCTAATGAAATGACATATGAGGTGGGGCAGGGTGGAACATTTCATATTTATATATATACTACAGGGGCGTGCGGTGAGTTTTCAGATAGGGTATTCACTATAATTTGAGCTGCATTTTTTAGAGCCAGGTCTCATACTATAGGCCCCTATACTTTCCCTTACAGCTGAGTATGTATTAACTTCAATTTGTATGTAAAACCGATGTTGACACAGTGACGGGTTGACACAGAAAGGGAATCTGTTATAGCTTCTGCTCTATCTCTCCTGGGAGGGTTCATCGATATTCGGATATTGTAGTGCGTTCAAGCAATCACAGCATTGCAAGCATAATTCAGTGTTCCTACTGGTTAACTTGAAAATTTTCGGGCATTGAGTTTTCCCGCAAAAATTCGGGCATTTTTCGGGCATGAATACTATTTATCTTTATTGAACAAAGGGACTAACATAGGTCTATGTTCGCGAACATAACGCACATATTTTATCGATCTGGTCACCTTAAATATACTGCCAAATCTTTATTGTTCGACGTAGTAGGCCTACGCTTCATACTTTCTGATGATAATAGTTTCCTGCGGTAGTTTTCATTGCGGTAGGCCACGTTGGTTTCAATCATATAAAATAACTTACATGTATTATTCAGGGTAGTGCTCCAACTATGTATTCTTTAAATACATGTACGTCAATATACATGCATCCTGATATTCGTATTACTAGGTGTTTGGGAATATAATTTACATAGCATAAGCAAAAACTATATATGAAAAAACATAATTTACTTCGACACGACCACTATTTTGAAAACTACTTCCAAGATGAGTAAATCCGTCTTTGGCAAGTATTTACTCTGGTTTCTAGAAAAATGCTGACACTCTCAATGTAATTTACTGCAAGTAGGCCTACATGCACGAACACAATACAAAACTGTCCTTCCAATAAGGTATGTAGAACTGAAAAAAGGACAATCACGTATAACTCTCAAAACTCGGTTTAATTATCTAGAGTAGTCTTCTGCTTCTTTTGACCAGCATCAGCTGCCTCAGCATCAAGATCAACATTGATAGCATGTCTTTTCAAAATGTTCTGTACAATTTTTGATGTTTGTTTTTCTTTTTTCTCGCCAATTATCTGCTTCTTTTGGTGTAGGTCTTCAATCTCATCATCGAATCTCTGAGCTGAGGTCTGCAGGTCTTCCATTAGCTTGCGTATTTTGTTGCGTTCATCGGTCTTATTTCTGATGTCATCCTCCATTTCCTTCGATTGCTTTTGAAGAAGCATCATGACGTCATTTGTCCTTTTGGAATCGTCTGGTTCTTTAATAATTTTCTGTTGCTTACATTTTCTTTTAATTTCTTCTTCTTATCTTTGTTGGTCTTCGCGCTTCCTCATATGTGCTGCCCGTGCAGCTAAGGCCATATTAACCAATTCTTTCGTCACTGGCATGGTTGCAGCGGTCCAGCTCTTTACTCTCATGCATGATTTTGAGACGAGCACAGCTGTGACGGTCTCCGGGTTCATGTTCAGACGTTTCTTTTGCAAAGTGTCATGGAGGACACTGAACACACGCTCTACATCCGAATTTCCGTGAGGCAATGCGCAAATCGCTTGAGCGAGTCGTACCATCAACGGGTATTTGCCAGTTTTGTGGATATTCACCCAATGATCTCGAACATTTTCGACAGGAGTATGATGTTTGGGTTTCATACTTTGAACCTGTCTTATTTCCAACACAAGTGTGGAAGTCTCAGCAGAGGAAATCACATTTGGCATACACTTCGCCAAGCGAAGACCCCATTTCTCCATTTCCGTATCATACTGTTTCTCTGGAGCGAAAAATTCGGTAGATTTCAATAACTTATTTCCAAAGGGCAGATAGAATAGAAGCTTTTTGCCGCTGTTGAGAAGAAACTGTTCATCGTCTCAATCGCATCAGCTTGTTCTGATGGCACCAAGTCGGCAAGTAAGGCCTGGGCCTTGCGACCAATGCAGAATTGATAATGATTTAACCATATTTCTTTATTAGTTGGATCAATCTTCCAAATCTTCCTCGGCAGGTGTTTTGGTTGGACGAAACGCAGCAGGAGTTTTCGGAGAAGATCAACCATCGAAGTATGAAGAGTGTGAATTTGAACATCACTCTGCAAACAAAACTCTGCTGTCGAAACCAAATTACTAATGAGTCTCTGTGAATGTAGTGGCTTATGAGAGAAATGTAAATACTGACCTTCGAGGAAATAATTCAGAGGTATCATCGTATCTGTAATAATTGGAAATTCATTAATTACCAATATAATTCATCAATTCGCTGAGAATAATTTCATGGGTATAATTAACATGAACAATTTATAGGCCTACATAGCAAATTTTTAACTCTCATTTACTACAATCAAGTGCTAACATATCAAAATTCCAGGACTTTTCCAGAAGTGTGAAATTTAAGGAGTTTCCAGGGTCCTTAAAATTTATTTTAAGGAGTTTTCCAGGAAATTGAGGAGCGCAGGAACCCTGAATAAAACAAACTGGAGAAAAATTGATAAATTTATGGCCATCTCTTTAGAGCCTCGACATATGGACATGATACATAATCAATAGTTGCAGAAGATTTTCTGTCGCATCCCTCAAAGGCTCTGCAATTTCACCTTTCAGAGGCGTTCCTGAACTGTACATATGATAGGGGCCTATGTTTTCGTTATATATCAACAGTATATACGTAATAGGAATTTAGATCAAAATTCGGGCATTCGCTACCAAAAATTTCGGGCATTCGGGCGCCATGATTTTGGATTCGGGCATTCGGGCGAGAGTAGGAACACTGATAATTGTAAGTCGACGTCATCAATTAACGCTTTTGTTAAACTCACGCCTCATAGTGGGACGCTGTAAGCAGCAGCGCGTTTACGATCATTGTCTTCGCGTGAGAGAGGTGGCATTCTGATTTGACGTTGAACTAGCTCGAATTTAATTGGCAGCTGTGAACTGCTGTGAACACAGTTAAGCAGCTAAACGAGATTCACCATCAGACGTCGCTTTCAGCCAGAGAGAGTTAGCTTTCAGCCGACTAAATATAGATCAGCTCAGAGAAAGCAATCAGCTGTGCCTCACGGAATTAGTTTGAAGGTTTGAACAGTTGAAGGATAATTTGTGATTTTTTCGAGAAAACTAGTGGGTATTCAGTGAATACCCCGTGTCTAATTATGGACCGCCCCTGATATACTACTTTCTACTAATTTTTTAAAAAGTCCTTAATTATTCAATTATGAAAGCAATGTAATATTATTGCAATGGTATTCTTAAAAATCACAATGTCTATAATAAACATAAAATTCTGTACTTTTAAATTCAACCACTGTTAAAATGCATTAGGGCAAAATCGGGTAATATCGATAGTAAAATGGTTTTCGGGCTCTCACGGCTGTATTTCTTAGCTTCGATGTGAGCTATGATACCCCAATAATCTCTTCCATGGTTCTTCTTACTCGAATCTATTAAACCATTGATTTAATTTTAGAGTCTAAGTGAAGTAATGTACGTAGACTATAATTGATCATCGCATAATATCGACAGTCCCAAAAAGAAGCATCAACATTTGCCAGGCATGATATACTAACGATATTATATAGAACATGAGACAAAATTTTGCATACATGCATCTGTTGCCTCTTTGACTGTCTGGAAAGGCGAAGTTTCATAACTGAAACCAGTGTAGACAGACGAATACATCACGGTAAAAGACTAGGAAGATTTCCGAACATTTTTCATTCATTTAACGCAGCAGAAAATGATACAGTTCCGCCCTTTCAGACAATCAAAGAAGCAGCAAATATGCAAAATTCCGTTTGCATAGTATGGTTTGCTACACTTGGCATCTCCTAATACTTTTTAAAGGGCTGTCGTCATCATCCTGCAATGTGTCGATATTATACGAATGTCATTATAGGCTATACATCTTACAATATACCTACGGTAGAATCGAAAATTAAATCGATGGATTAATGCATTCGAGTAAGAAGAGATCATTTCAGGCCTCCCAACGAATTTTAGTGAGAATATAGGCTAAAATTATAGGTCCCAAAAAAATATATAGGCTTTTATAGGTTTTCATAATCTTATTATGTATAGGCATATTATTGTTTAATTGAAATTAAATTTATCATGTCATCAATCTTGTTCAATTACATGTGAAACTCCAACCAAACTAATATGATCGTTCACGTAAATTCGATTGCAATTAATAAGTAGGTTTATTATGAGAAGTAGATAAATTACGTAAATGACAAAGTAAAATACGTTGAAAATTGAAGTCAACGACTATCATCCAATACATGCATTAATACGTTCAAGTGCTATTTAATTTTATGAATATTTTGTACATGTAGGGAGCTATAAAATATTGACATTCATTATAAAAAAACAACTATTAAAAAATTACAAACTTCTTGGTTATTAGAGAAAGCAGTCTTTGGAAATTAAGAAAAATACTTCGTGAATTGTAAAGTTTTGTACAAAATTTACTTACAGCTTTACCGAACAGAAAACTTCAAAACAAACACTTGTAAAAATGTCCAATCTTTCCACTAAAAAGTTAAGAAGTTCAACAACTGAAAATGTGACACTAGTTAAATAATCTATACAAAAAATGAGGACAAGCAGATTGCTATCACTACAGTCAACTATCTCTCATCAACAGAGTTGAAGTTCGTTATTACAGTCTTTTTTTCTTTATTGTCATTTCGTGGTAAGTTGTCATGAGCTGCCGCTTTTTATTCAGTAATTCAAGTTGCTTCTTTGCGGATGTTTCGATTTTTTCTTTTGCCAATCGCAAAAGATCTGATGCTATACTGATGCCATCCATATCATTCTTTTTTATGCTTTCATCGAGACGGGTTTTTGCATCCCTTAATAGAAGATTGGCTCTCGACGTTTCAACGTTAATGTTTTCTTCGTCTTTCGCAATAAGACATGTTTGCGCGTCCATTTTTTCTATTTTTCTACATCTAGTGTAAAACATCTTAATTGTAGGCAACCGGGTCTCCCAACTCCATAAATTTTGCTTGAAGTCCATAAACAGTCATTTTATTAACTATTTTAAGTTCAGGTTTTCCACAATTATAAAAACATGTACATGTATGTTCAATTCAATAACAAATTATAAAATGGAACAAGTAAACAATACGAACAGTTCAACAACCAGACTGAACCAATCGAAAATCATTCAAGAGTAATAACTGCTGATCATTGGGCACACGAGGAACAAAATCAATCACCGACCTTCAAAAGACGAATAACACACAATCTGAAACCAGATAGTATTAAAAATTGCTTTCCTTATCGATAATCAAGAAAACTTACGTGATATGTAAAATAGCATAAGAAATGTGATCATCTCAGTCAAAAATCATAAGAAGCACGAAAAATAGGTTTATATAGGTTTTATAGGTTATTTCTTAAAAATATATGTCAGTTTTTAAAAAATAGGTTTTTATAGTTTTTTTTGGGAGTCCTGTCATTTGGATATCATGTTCATTTTTTTATTAATACTGAGAAATACAACCGTGAGAGACCTGAAACTGTTTTTTAATAGGAATGCATTTAAATCATGGAAAGGTTATATGAGACAGTAAGCAACAAAGATAAAACACAGGGTATTCAGTCAGTGTCATGTTAAAAAAAATGCTGTTGGATACATATCGACAGGGGTGTCAGCAGAACCCTATAGTTACGTATCGACTCACTGTGACAATGTAACTCAAAGCAACTAAAGAATTTGAAGGAGTCAGTACTAGTCAGTGAAACTACATGTCTCCTATGTTGATCACTACTCAAACACGTAGTTGTCAAATGGCGCGTGAAGGAGCTGACTGATTTGCACTGACCGGACCAATACATTGAAAAAAATTCAGCGACTCACTTCACGCTTCGATATGTCAGTATAGGAAGCGGCCCACCAAGCTTCTGTTGTACCCTTGAGAACTAACTGCTTATCGGTGTACACGCATCGATGAGTTCCTGAAGTTCTAATTATGGAATTATTAAGTTATAATTAAATAGTTATTATTAAATCATTAAGTTCATCATTATGGAATAGTGGCTTAACTGTCGACACAACCCGACTATCGATATTACCCGATTTTACACAACTCTTTTTGTTCTGCAATCATCGTGCATGGCATCAAATCGAATCAACGATTTAAAAGGAACTGTCGATGGAGTTATATGAATTAACACGATCATGACGCACCGAAAAATGACTTTTGTTAATTACTCAAAGCCTGATGCCCAAAATCGAGGCTTTTCGATAATTTCCCAGGTTTTCTCGAATTCATTGTTTTTGAAGGTTTGCAGATACCCTGTGAATAACGAACTTGTAATCCTTTCTAGCTAATATGGATAAAAGATGGATTATATTAGCGGTTGTTATTCTCATGTGCATGACTTTTAAAGGAAACTGGGTTTGTTGAAATAAATAAAATACATATTAATTTAAGTGAGGTAAATTCGTCTATTCTCACCAACTTCGACGTTCCCCTCATCCTCCAAGTCAATAGTGATATCACCTTTCGTAGTCCCAGTCCTCACATTCGATTTCACGCCTTCTATCGTACAACTATCACAGTAGACGGCTTGCAAATCAACCTTCCCATGAGGACATTGAACATCCACGTTGGTACCTTGTATACGATCCGTCATTATATTCTAAAAGAACATTGTTGTTGGAAATGGTCTGGAGAATTTTATGATCAAGGCTTACTCCATTCATTGATTTCAGAAAGATATCCCCTTGCAAATGTTTTGCAGCATGGATATTCTTCTCTGCGACTGCCCGTACCATAGATGCCTGTAATGGTAATTAATAATGTTTAAATACATTTTATAATAACATCGCTGAGGCATTCATTCAATAGCGCAAATGTCGGTTAAGTTTGTCAATCCGAGTGACTCCTCGATGATCAAGGATAGATTGCTTCTAAAGTTACACTGGGATTCAGAGCAGGGATCGTATAATCGAATCTTTAAAATTAGACTTCACATAGGCCTACATGTGTCCAAATGAAATTAAAAGAGTATTGTTGAGTGCGAGTACGGTGTATTTGCTGGTTCTATTGAGGGAAGGATTCTTTTAAGGACTCTTCAATTTCACTTTCAATGCATAACTTACATGACCATACTGCGCACATCTCTGAAGGCATGTAAACAGTGTATAACCCATCTTTCTCCATCATCAAAATTCATCGGAGAATGATTGATGATCATTGATTCTTACCATACTATTATTATACATGTATGTAAAAGATTGGGAGTAAAAGAGAGGGGCATATTGCAAGTAAAAGATGAATGGGAAAAATTACAAAAATCATATATCTTTCGCTTCGAACATGAACGACACACACCATACGCCATAGAAATTGACAACAATAAAACCTCTAGAATGGAAATTAAGCTTCATGCAATGCACAATAACGGCACATAAATCGCACGCATTTTCACTTAGATGCACCTGCCAACGTCTGTATGATTGGGTTAGAATCAGTCACATGTGTAAATCGAAGCTTTTAATTGGTGGTTCATGCCCCAACTTAGTTCCCCCGGATGTGCCGCGACCTGAGTCAGTTTCCATTCTAGCCAACTTCAGATAAACAGTTTATTTCTATGCCATACGCAGAAGCTAAAAATATTTATGCATTGAAGAATGAACTTGCATGAAATCCATGCAATGTTTTTTCCCGCTTAACCGTAGAGTTTGCATGAAACTTTACTGGCCCCTTATCTGCAGAGTGCACGGTATAGAGATTCTTGGCTCCATTCTTTGATCACCTACTTGTTAAGCTGATTTATTCTAAACATAAACATATTTGATCCAGAGTAATATTTGACTTTTAAAGAAAATACCGGTACTTCCGGCTATTTGTCATGATGCTCGTGCATCTTGCGTGGTGATATTTAGGCGTCAAAGAAACACAGTGAATAATTTGGTTCCATAACTTACAAGAGTACCACCAACTGACCAGTCTTATGCTTGCCTAGGGTGAAAATGAATATTGATTAAAAGGCACAGACCTCAATGAAAAATACTGACAATTTGCAGACCAGTTTGTAAACACAGACCAAGAGGCAAACCTGCCTGAAAGAATATGCAACAAGTCTTGATACCACGACAATTTTTCGTCTATCGTAATTTTGCCTCGCGTTCATCTCGAAATCGATAGCATCATTAATACTGATTGATAATCAAATAAGACAGGCAGCCTAAAAATATCTTTACGGTACACTACTTATATCGAAAACTGCTAAATCAGAAAATTACAAGAAACTGCAATCGAAAAAAAATTGAGCAGAAAGACAAAAAGAAACATGTAAATTTGCAAGGAGTAAGACGGCAGTTGGCCTGATGCATGAAGACGCACTACAAAACAAAACTCAAATACCGTCTATTCGTACTCTACTTGTGTACGACGCTGCAAGATTAAGTAAGACAGCGTCTAAAATCTAATCCTGCATTTGTCTCGCTGACAGTGTCCGGATTCTAGAATTTCAAAATTTTCGTGCATCCCGAAAATTTTCGTGCATGATATATATATATATATATATATATATATATATATATATATATATATATATAGAAATAAAGTCACCTGTTCTGAATAGTATGATCCCAGACAGCACTATTTCGTTGCAAAGCCGCTTCAGAGCTATTTTACACATTCATATTTAATTCCTCATCATTGCATAAGAACTTAAAGTTAGACTGACATGCAGTACTGTAATGCACTAAAATGTACATCTGAGTGAATGCACGTAAAATTGATGTAAGCTACCCAGGGTAACAAGAATCCTGCTCACATATTAATTTGCAAATTACATGCGAACATTCAACTGCCAGATGCAATTAAAGATAGAGTAAACGAAACTGCCACTGAGTATAGAGTTTCGATTTAACTTATTTTAAGGGTTGATGGAGGTATTTTAAAAAAGTATGCCTATCCAATTATCATGAAAGTAATTACTTTGGTAGGAAGGGCGTATGCCTATTATGTTAACAGATAGAACGAGTATACAGTATAATAAATCGTGTACTTATGTATCACTAAACAAATTGAAACAACAAATTTAGTACGGTATTGCTATTTGCAAAGATTACTAATCAGCTGACGATGTCCATTATCTTTGGCCATTGTTCTGAAAGTCTACATGGAATTTTACCAGATAAGTCACTTTGGTATTTTTGGTATCTTTGGGAGGGAGGAGCTCGGCTGCCTTCCGTTTCAAAACAGTCTCTACGACACGTTCGCATTCTTTTTCCTTCTTCTTTGTGAGACAATTCAGAACGATTAAAGAAAACTGCAGCGTGCCTCAATAGAGTTGTAATAATCAGATTTTCAAGGTTACAGTGGAGCACAGATAACTATAACACGTCGGGAGCAAAAAAATCACTCGAGCAAAAAGGGATTTTGAGTATTAAAATGTTAGAGTTATCTCCAGTGTGTATCTTCGACAACATTGTTCACGTCATCCTTCACAGAATCACATATGAATAAGTGTCAATTTCGAATGTTCTTGAAGCTTCCATTAAAGAGCACAAAGCTGCGAAACTGAGACAAGTTAACGTAAAATACCTTTTAACTCCAGCAATAATATTGAGTATATGATCTGAAATATGAGAATAAGTTTTCAACCTAAAAAATGTGCACAGCCTTTATTTACTTTCAATAAATATTTGTCATATTTGAATCCTGATTCTTATCAAAAGATAATTATATAATCATGTCGTTTTTTAGAATATCGTATCTTGTTATCTGTAAAATTTATCTTTCTCTGAGACAGAATGTATCTTAAATGTGGCAGACAGCTTACAGTTTCCACTCATTTCACCAAGTGTTGTACTCTACCCACTCGGTAGAGTAAAGTAACACCGGTTATCTATAAAAATCTATCAAAAATAATGTATACTGAAAAAACTGAACGATGCAAAAATTCGTGCAATCCACATCACGATTTTCGTGCATCGACCGTAATTTTCGTGCATGCACGAATTTCGTGCGTGAATCCGGACACTGCTCGCTGAGTCTAACCTAGCCTACTGCGAGGAATGAAGAGAGGCGTAAGTTGCCTTTCTGTAGCTTGAGTTCGCCTCGTATTTTCAAAATCAGCATCATAGCTTTATATCATGGTGCAAATTAGAGCATATACTATCATTTGAAATATCTACTCCTGGACACATCAGGTAGCAAATATTCTCCGTCGAGAAGAGCTCAACACAGGGACGCCAAAATTGGGCTCCCAAACCGTGACCGTCCCGGCGAAACCGGGACAGTTGGTAGTCCTGTTAAATCGTGGCGTCATTGATATGGTATTCAAATATTGTTTATCTTACTCGTGCCTGATTCATTATGACAATCACGCTTTCGTGTAGAAAAATTTGGATTTCTAGATGAGCGATTTTTTAATTTTAACCCCTGTCTAGTCCGCACAATCACGGACTCGAATGTTGAGTATAAAGATAGTATCAAATAGCAATACATATCATCATATCTTGCAGAAACGGTACAGATGAATAAAAAATGTTACTTTGATGTTCCGCATTTGAATTGATTTTGTTCTATTATTGATATCAATCAATTTGTTCTCCACGTTTTCAACTGTCGTATCACCGATTCCTTCCTGATTGACGTACACCTCTGAAAATGAAGCAGACGTGAAAATACACTGCCTGACGTCGAAGTACTTTAGAAGAGTGTCTTCTCAATGGTTTTTCTAACAGAAATAATAACTATTTTCGAAGTTTAGTATCTCGACTAACCACATCTACGATATACGTATTTTTGTGTCACTGAAAGTTGTTTGAGCAAAACACTGTGGATGGGGACTAAGTCTGGATTATTGAGATAGAAGCACTTAGGGTAAGATAGCTCAGTTGATTAAAAGCCGCTATTCGGTGCGATGGAGCTGAAGTTCTGTCTTGAATCCGTCCACCGCTCTCCTAATCTCATGAAATCGTGGGGAATGGCTTTTATACATGTATGTATCAACCATGTTACATTAAATTGATTTTGGGCAAACGGTTTTCCAACTTTTGAAGGATGCAGTTCGAGTCATTCAGTCTCTACTAGAGGTCTGTGTTCATGACACGAAAAAGATCGTGTTTCGTGTAGAGTCTTTGATAATGTGTGCTATGTGGTGCTCACGTATTTACTATTATCACCACAGAATTAAATATTTTGTTTATCTGCTTCGGTTTGCTAGAAGTGTGATTAATTCGAAATGGACGGCACATCGAGGAACTTATTAAGTGTGCAAAAAGGAATTCCTAATACCTTACAGAGATAGGAAAAAATTCGTGCGTCGCTTGCGGATTAATGTGAGTTCCAGCAAAGTGCTTCGATTGCCAAAATTCCTTCAGATTCGAAGAATTCAGATCATTGCGCAAAAGTTTTCTCCATAATGTTGGCCCTTCCGATCATTATTAAAAAAGTAGCAGGCGTACGAAAATTAGTTCACTTGATGTTTTCACCATCCTCTCCTCGGCATTTCTCACTGTATTGTGCATACAATCGAATGTTAACCAAGACAGTGTGGTTTAGTGTGTGCGAAGTGATATCACAGTACGTACGTATCTCACTGGCTCTGGTGCCCTCTGCTGACAGCTCATTGTTTGCCATTTCCAATAGCAAGCGATACACGAATTATACATTCAAGAAGGAGCAAGTTGTCTAATTCTGTGATATGCCATTTCGATATTAAGGTCGCATATAACTCTTCCTTTCTAGGAAGCCGAAGCGCGCAGATGAATCTAATTCTGTGATTATCACAGTCGTGTTTTATTTTGGTTTTTACAAGGATTCATTATAAATTTTGAGTTTCAGTTAATTTGACAACTTAACCTGTTCTGGTCTAAGACAAGCTATCTAGGATCTATTTCATTCCACGATGATATAGAAGATAAATAAACCGAATTCTTCTCTTGCACTTGCACGGATAGATCGGTTGAGGATGCAACAAAATTTTAACCAATACATGACCGAGCCGCAGGCATCAACTGTATTCCACACGGACCCTCTGTTGTGATGGTTCAAGCGCGATAGCAAGAACCGGAAACTGAGCAGAGCAATGCACGCCATTCTTACCAACCCAACCATTTCAGCAGCAAGAGAATGAGCATTTTCAGCAGTGATTATTGTCATAAACAAGACATGGTGTTCTCTGAGTCCAGAACAATTTGATAAGCAGCTTTTAATGCGGACCATCTGTGTCTCCAAGAAATCGTACTTATTCATTGTAGCTTTCTACCTGGGAATTAAAATATCACGTCTTCTATTTCTGTATCACTTTGATGCCTTTTTTGTGCTAAATAAAATATCTACCATAGAACTGTTTGTTTTGGAAACAATATTAGTGACATATTTGGAAAAGAATTCATAGCAATGATAATAATAATAATTGCTCACTAAAAGGAACACGACATTATGTTATCCAGAAACAAGTGATGCAAAATACCTGTGCACCTACAAATAACATATAAAAAAAGCTTAGAATAGAGGATGCTCTGAATGATTCATGAAAATACAAATTAAGTGAGACGAAATGGAAGGAAATTATGCTGAGTCCGAAACTGAAAAGTCCTTACTCACTTGGAAATCACAATTATGATATAATTATTCCTATAACAATGATAGAAAGAATTCACATCAAGCTTCATTTCTCATTAGAACTGGTACCGTAAAACACCAAATGTCATGTTTGATACGCGGAAAGTGGTCGGTTGGTACACATGCAGCAGAAAGCAAAAAGAAGGCATTATTACAATATACAAAAGTTAAAGAAAGTTATAGCCAAATATAAAAGTTGAGTTAAAAAGGATTAATTATGCACTATGATAAAAACTGATTTTAGATCGAATTTTTTTTTGTTTTTTGGGTCCATTTTCAATGGAAAACCTGGACAGTCGAGATATTGGAGGGGGAAAAATGATCATGAAATTGATTCTTCATTACTCACCATATTGAAAAGGCACCTCAATTTCGTAAGTCCGTTCGACTTCTTTTGGCATTTTGACAGTAACCGTCGAGCCATCCAAGAAAATATCTGGCTTCGCTGTTCCAAATACTCTTATCTTGTCATTTTCAGGGCACTGGTTAGGATTGATTGATCGTATCCTCAGGTTTGAATTACATTCCAAATGCAAAGTGCCAAAGAGTGGGACTGTCGATTCCGCAATCAAAGATTTTGCATAGTGTGATAGTTGACAATGGTGCACACATTTTTGCAGCAGAAAACTGCCACGTATGCCTATCATCTGCAAAAATGAAAAAGAGAGACAGCAACCTTCATTGACAGCTATCGATAACAGCGGTGAATGTCGTTGAACACGGAGATATCATTAACAAGGATATGTATTTTAAATTGCATTTTAAATGGTGATATGCGATGCGATTATTGATGAGTAGATCAATCAGCAGATGAACAAAAAGAAGAGTTCATTATGAAACGTCAACACGCTACTCAGTCAATTGGCTGGCGGAAGGCAATAAGCAGATGAAACATGAATCCAAGCTCACATATGCACCAGAAATTTTAATAACTGCAGTTTTCAATTTACTGTCATTTCTAAAAGCAAAACATAATAATATAATAGAATGATAGACGCATATGCAGTAGCTGATGAGCGACCATCAAGCGATAGTGATGTTTAAGACCAAGAGGACAACGATAGACGAATATGATCATGCAGTCCCTAAAATCTAAACTTAAATTTAAGCTTCAAGGTAGAAAACTGAGCAAATAAATTTCAAAGCTGTTTGTGAATGCATACAGAAGTATAACCGTTTTGAGACAAGTGCTGACATTGTTGGAGCGAGTGCTTGACATACGGCTGAGATCACAGATTGAACATGAGTGATGAGGAGCAGCAAAGGTTCAGGAAAGGAAGAAATACAGCAGATGGAAGTTTGCGGTGAGGCAGAAGATCGGGAAGACGATAGAAAGAAGAGAAGACTTGTTCCTCGGTTTCGTAGACCCAGAGAAGGCTTATGACAGTGTCCCCAGAGCCCTTGTACCTGCAATCCTTAGATGGCTAAATGCTGAGGAGAAAGAAGCAGTTTCAATCGAAAAAATGTAGGAAAGGACGAGGGTAGCCGTAATTGTGGGTACAACTACCAGTGAGGAATTTGAATGTGATCATTTGTTGCCATCGGTCGGAATTCATTCATTTAATGAATTCATTAAAGTCACCAATTATTACACCAGTCACATATAGTCACCAGTTAAATAAGTCACCAATTTATTACATGGACAACTGATGATGAGAAGGCCCCTTTGCAAAATGTAAGCAAAAATTTTTTTTTACTGTCGCATTCTCCAGTTTTTTTATTTTTTCTCCTTGTTAGTTACATAGTACAATGAAACCAAGTAAAGTTTTAGAAAACAACAGGATTTGCAGAATCGCTTTTTTACCCTCCTTCGATTCTGTCCAACATTATACCACTAGTAAAGTTAGAAACAATGAATGCATGTAAATTGCTTGTTGCAATACGGGTGATGTTGCAGTCCATGTGCTTTAAGATTCTGAGTCATTCCACGCGAATGCCAACCAAGAGGTCGATTTTCAAAATATGGCCGATCAAATTGAGTAATGCATCATTCGATTAGGAATATTCCATAGTTTTAGAATTTCTATGGCTGTTATCAAAATATGCAATGTAAACGAAATTTTTCCTTGGTTTTATCAATACCGCATTTTTTTCAATAAACGGCCTATTCGGAATGACATTTCGGAAATTCTTTTGTTTGAGCTATTTATATAATTTAATTTTGAATTTTCTGATTCAAATCGACTCTTTGATATTATAAATGTCAGTCTTAATGGCATGGATGAACAAAATGCCTTTTATATATTGAAGAAAATTCAGTTTGATATAACAGTAGGTTTTACAGTGTCACGTCACTGAGATTTTTAGCTTCAAGTTAGTATTACATTCTCAGTAAAGCTCATGCGGGCATCTCATTCAAGATTCTCCGTCTCAATGATACTGTTAACAGAATGCATCCTGTTAAAATTTTACATGTTCTTATATGAATTGGAGTCTCAGTTCCGTGACACCTTTTGGCTCAGTGGTGTGACACATTAAATTTGAAGATGTTTGCTCCCATAATCTTAGGAAAGAAATCTGAAATATATTTCGGAGTATTTCAGCAAAAATTTTTGATACTTCGTGTCACGAAAATGCAGTGCTACTAGAATCAGGACATTGCCAAGTAGTGGTATTTTCGGAACTGTAGACCTATTGTTCATGTTTCAGAATATAATCCCTTTCATTGAATACCAGGACTTTCTTTAGTAGACAACCATGACGGAACTTCTACTAGAAACTTTTGCCAATGGCATCAATACCAATGATAGATTCAATGGCTTGTCGACTTCGAGAGCCCATTCTTCGGAAGCAAAAAGAATTACCAAGACGGCCTCGAATGAATAGTGAGTTGAACAACCAATGAACGAGCTTTAGGAGTCAAAAAGTATTCCAATAGAGTGTTTTCACATTTCCCATAGAAATACAGCTTGATACATATATGTATTTTGGCTCAACAACCATATTTTTATGGCAGAACGTTAGCGGAAATAGAAGACTTGGTTCAAGGTGGAAGGTTGATGACCAACGAGAAAGAGATGCCGCGCTTGCCTTCACATAACATTGAAATTACAGGGTAAGATTCAGACGCAGCAAATGATAACAAAAAGATTAAGCTGGAAAGATAGGAATGTAAGTGGCAAGAGATGTAAACAACTTCAACGCCGCTCATCATCTTGTATGGCTTTATTTGTGTCAAGTCAAAATGGTCCTCGTGCAATGATCTCAAAATGGTCCTAAAAGCATTGTTCCAGGGAAAACAGTTTGGTCGGCATGCGACATCAGTACTATTGATAAGTTAGGGAAAGGTAGTGAGGAAAATGTCTTGGTCATAGCGCTCACCTCAATTATGTTGAAGCGTGCTGAATAAGCATTGGAAGAAGAGTGACAGATGTCCTGTTCGTGTTTATCGGAACAAGAGAAAGATGACGCGCTTGCCTTGTCAGCAACAATCCACATTACTCGGCAAGTGGATGACATTCAATTATGACGATCAAGAATCCAATGAACTGGCTCGTAATCTGTCAGTTGACAAGCGCGTGACCATAGGCAGCTTGAAGGCTGCCAGCGTAGGAACGGGCGAGTGTCCAACATAAGAGAATATCACGGACTATTTCATGTAAGACACTCTTTGAATATTTGATGGCCCCGTTCCCATGGGCTGCGCAAACCGCTTACACTTCAATTTCAAGAAAATAAAATGATAGGAGGAATCCAGCATGTCTAGAATATCACAGTACTTGTTAAGATTAATTAGGCCTACTCTAATATAATGATAATAGTGCCATCATGATTAGTATATGTTGACAAGAGAAGATTTATGGTAAGATGCTTTGTACTATGAGCAAAATCAGTTGAGCGGTGCTTAAGGCATAAATTGCACCAATATAGAGTTTATAGATTATTTTATTCTTAATTTCTCAGAGGCAACGCCACTGAGATGAATAAATGGTCATCCAGATATGAGATATTGCGTTTTTGAATGAAATCAACCATCTGTGATGTTCTTGTGATCTTTACTGAGATAAAAGAAATGACTGTTTCATCCCGTTATTTGAAATTCAGATGAAATTTGAATTTAAAGTAAGTGTGTCAAATACGGAGGAAACAATGTCACGTCACTGAGGCTCTTTGAGCTCGATTATTTTCTGTACGTACGAAATATTTTTACTTTGATTATAGTAGTGGAAAGTACAGCACCTTAAGTGTATCAGTAAATGTAATTTCGCCTTCGCATCTTTTAAAATATTTCCAAAATCCCATATATCCATAATTCCATATAAGGAATTTAAAATGTCACGCCACTGAGATATGGAATGTATAACAGTATAGTCAATAATTGGAGACTTTGGCTCTTATGATTTCATATTTTCGAGAGGGATCACAACTAAATAAATGTCTCTTGTTCAACTACGTTTTCAATTTTTCATGTTGCAGATAGTGGATGAGCTCATTTCTCAATAATTTTGGCATGTGTCTATCAAGTCCTAATTTTTGAAACACGCTGATAAATACTGATATCGATTCTAATAGACTGTATATAATAGACTGATAAGTCGTTCAATAGGGTCTACTGCTTGGAATGGCAAGCAGAGTTCAGTCATGGTTCATTCCGATAACCGATTTCCTACATTATCTCACGTCACATGCCAACAAATTTCTCATATTTTCGCACATCACTGACAATAATGAGCTAGTGTTTTTTGAAACAACAATGTTTGAGTTACTGACAATGACTTCTGCCACCATTCAGCATTACAAACAACATTAGTTTTCTGACCAGTTGGTGACCGCCATAGTATTGGTTTTCAAGAAATTCGGCAGATAGCCAGCCAACTTGCCCATAGCCACTGCTGAGATCTTACAAGAGTAAAAGCAAGATCTCTTTCGCAGAGCTCTTACATTACACCACGTCAGTCTGAATTCCAAAATCCAAATATAAATTATTTAATGAGTAGGCATAGTTTGAGTGATTGCTATGTGATTTAAAAGACAGAGAATAATGTATGCCTATTATATGAGTATCCTAAAGAACACATGTGCATCAGGGCCTTCATATTATCACATGCTCCACGTGCCTGAAAATTATGTGAATGGTAATTGAAATAAGGATACCTATTTATTGCAAGGAATCTCGTGCTGAATGACAAAAAATCCAACGTGATAAAAGCTTGAATCTGAATTGTTTCTCAACGTCTTCTGTCCTGTGGCTCAAATTCCCTTAATCAAGAATTCATGCCCCTGATTATTTAATCAAAGTCGTTTCTACATGACCTGTTAAGTGATAGCGAAAGAGAACGAGAAGGAGAGAGGAGTAATGGTCAAAAGACCGTTCCAGGACACCATAAAATCAAAAAAATAGTACTTTTAAAAACGACATAAATTTATGAATTTAGTCCCTTTTTCAGGTTTTTAAGACCTAAATTCATGAATTTAGTCCATTCAAAAAGTACCATTTTTTCAAAAAATGGTACTTTTAAAAACAACATAAATTCATGAATTTGAACCCTTTTTCAGGTTATGAAGACCTAAATTCATAAATCGGCTAAAGCCAGAGGAGCTTCGCTCCGATTTGGGCGTTTTTAAAAATACCCAATTTTCAAATTTTTCAAAATCTCAAATTTGTGATTATGACATTTTTTATTGCTTAAATCATGACCGTTCTAGGACACCGAAAATCATAAAAGTTGAGTATCTTAAAATTTGAGAATAACAATCGGGCGAAGCCCTAGAACCTTCGGTTCGATTTTCATTGCTTAAATCATGACCGTTCTAGGACACCGAAAATCATAAAAGTTGAGAATTTCAAAATTTGAGAATAACAATCGGGCGAAGCCCTAGAACCTTCGGTTCGATTTTCATTGCTTAAATCATGACCGTTCTAGGACACCGAAAATCATAAAAGTTGAGAATTTCAAATTCATGAATTTTATCCATCTTTCAGGTTTTTAAAATATATCATGTGACTAGCGAACCGAAGGTTCAGGGCTTCGCCGTTAAAAATATTTCTTTAAAAATGGATGAAACAAAAGTGGAAGGAACTTCAGAAATGGAAGAAACCTCAAGAATATATCCTTCGTTAACTCAATTAAAAATAAGTGAAATGGTTCTCAATTATTATTAAGATTAGAGCACTATGATAAATTAAGAAGACGCAATTATTACTTAGTCATTCTTCGTTATTGTATGCTCAACATTATTTAAAGTACTAATTGTGTGAACTAGAAGATCATTGTAACTCATAAACTCAAAATTATTCAATGAACCCGTACACTGGCTGATAATTGAAGAGAGACAGAGATTGAAGAGAGACAGAGATTGAAGGGAGAGAAACATGTAACAGCTTTCCCCTAAAATTATCATGCTATATCTTGTCATTTCAATTTACCCATCGGTAAACTTTTGACATTTCAACTTACGCGTGCGTAAAGTTTTGACATTTCAATTTACCCCTACGTAAATTATTTTCAGAATCTGTTTTCAAAATCTATTTTCAAAATCCATTTGCAAAGTCTATTTTCAAATTCAGTTTTAGAAATCGATTTGCAAAATTCATTTTGCGTTTGCCAAACACATACGGGTAGTAAAGTACTTCCCATTGTGAAGACATGAATAGATTAAGCACATAAGAGTGCATTGACAATAAAAGCAAATGACAATAAAATTCTTCTTCTAAATTTAGAAAGCATGGACGGCGACATGCGGGATAGTTGTTATGACAATTTTAAACAATCATTTTAACGATGAAACATATTTTACAAATGAAGTTCATGAAGAAAATGGTAATATATAAAACAATATAGATTAGAATCGGCTAAAGCCAGAGGAGCTTCGCTCCGATAATTATAATATAATCATTTCAAAATCGAATAAGTAGTAAGGAAAGACATCATTAGAGAACAGTTTTAAATCAATACCCCCTCCCTTCTGACTTCTAGGGGTCCCTTAAGAAATTTTTTTATTATAAAATGAGCAACATAAATGAGTTTTTGAAATTATATGGAACACAAACGACAACGAATTTCGACCTAAAGAAAATCGCTAATCGATTAGGAATAAAGAATTTTCATGTTCTAATGAGAAACGAATTACAATTCCTAAAAAATAGGCCATCAGGAACCTTCAGTTCCCGGAACAAAGTTCCATCAATAACTGTAAATTTCATAACGAATCTTCACACTTCAGACCAAAACGGCGTACATTGGTCAGCAGGTATCTTTAGTAAAAACGGAGATAATTATTATTTTGACTCATACGGGCTTCCACCTACAAATGAAGTAAAAGAATTACTTGGAACGGGGACATACAATACGTTTCAAATTCAAAAACCGGGAACAACTTATTGTGGACAATTATGTCTTTATGTTTTATTTAAATTACAAAAAGGAGTACCATTTCTAGATATTATGTTAGAGTTAAACAATCTATAACTCAAGCGAAGCTAGCTAAAGCGCCACCTAGAGGTTAAAGCTCTGTTTTCTGTAATTCATTTTGATAAAAACGGCCTCTGATATCCTCATTATCTAAATCTTTAATTTCATAAGTAATCGGATAACTTTGATTTATTTTGCAAACTTCAAATATTTCTTTAGTCCAATAGCCAACAAAGCCTTTTTCAAATTTGTTCTTATATTTAAATATTCTAACTCTATCTCCAATTTTAAATTTCGGCTTAAGTTTCTGCAAATTCGGATTACTCTCATTCGAATAATTATTCTCGAATATTTTCTTTCGTATTAAATCAGGGTCGTCAGAAGCATTCTTTGGGGTTTCTTCAATACCTGAATGAACTTTATTATTGTACTCTTCTACAACTCCTGGTAATATCCTCAACCATTTCTGATTTCCTTGCTGAGTAAACTTTTTGAAAATTTTATTTTTTAACGTCCGATTGAATCTTTCTATCACTACAGCTTTTCCTGCGTTTTCAGTTGAATAAACAGTTTCAAATAGTGGCTGAACGTTTCGGTTATAAAATTCCGACCCTTTATCAACAAACAATTTTTTTGGCTTTCTATTACTTTCTTTAAAGATTTCTTCAAACGCATATTTAACTGAAAGACCACTTTTATTTTTTAAAGGCTTTACCCAAGCATATCGTGTATATAAATCTATAACGGTCAATGCGTATTTGTAGTCAGACTTTGTCTTAGAACCTTCGGTTCGGTCCCTTTCATTCGGCATATGAATAAGATCAGCACTCCAAATATCATCTTTATTAAATACTTTTACTTTTAATAAATATTTAGGCTTTCTATATTCTTTATGAATTTCAGATGCATAAACGTCTGAATTATGATTTTCATTTAAACCCTGACCGAATAATATTTTAGCTTGTAAAGCTTTCTTAACAAACATTCTTTCAATTTTTTCTCTAAATGTAGGATTCTGAATACTATCTAATTCTTGTATCATCTTCTTATCAGCTGCATGACGAGAACTTAGATCATGATTTCGATAAGCTAAATCATGCCTGTAAGCGGCGGCATCTACTCTATTTATTGGTTCTTCACCTGGTTTCGGATTATTATTCTCATCTAGTCTTATATCTAATCGAGTTCCTGGACCAGTATATGAATGACCAGGAAGATGTTTTTCTTTCGAATATTTACTCCAAATAAAGCCAGGAAAGTTTTCTAATGTTTTTTGTATGTCACCACCGTAGGTAGTAGCCAAACTTTGTTTGTCGTCGTTATCTTCATAAATTTTACAATTTGAGTTTTTATTTTTGTTTAATAGATAATTCAATAAATCTAAATTAGAAATTTTTAATTTAGTTAAATTTTCGGAATTTGTAGAATTCATTTTAAAAGATAAAAAAAATTAAAAAGATAAAATAAAATAAAATAAATGTTTTACCTTATGGACCAAAGGTTCTGAGGTTATTACCTTATCATACTAGGACTTAGATATATTCCAGAACCATCTTTAGTTTCTTTAATTTCAATTAAATCATCAACATTGTGGAGAATATTTTTAAGAACTCGTTTTCCTTCATCAACTAATTTTAATTTACTAATAAAATTATCTACTACTCCTTTTCCTTCGGGCGAAGCCCTGGAAGACATCTCCGTTGACCCATGAACCGATGTCCCTTCTCCTCTAGCAACTTTCTCTAACTCTCTATTATGACGTTTTTGTTCTTCTAATGCTGCCTTCTCTGATTTATTTTTATTTACTGCTTGGACAATACCAGCTGTCCCACCTGCAACACTTCCTGCTGCAGCTATGCCACCTATTATTAGTGGAATTAATGGAAGAATCCCACCATTCTTTTCTTCTTGTAATTGAATATTTTCTATCATTGGTTTACTTATGTAATACTTTTTTTTGTTAATCGTAATAGTTTTAGGGGTATTTTTGTCAACAATATTACGTAATTTTAATTCAACAGTTTTATTATTAATATTACTTTTCGCTTGCGACATTTTTAATAAAAAATTTTAAGTTAAGAATTTTAAGTTAAGAATTTTTAATCTATTCTAGTTATGAAAAAATTTTTAAGTTACTAAAAAAATTTTAATCTATTCTAGTTATGAAAAAAATTTTGATTAACCTATCCTAACCATCTTTCCATTAAGAATTTCAATAGAATATTTTGCATCTTCTAGCAATAAACCATAAGCCATCAATGAAGTTGTGGAATCTTTTTTTTCAATATTAATTGTTACATCACAACCATTTTTAATAATATCTTCAGATTGTGCACTTAAATCGAAACAGAAAACAGGATATAAATGTCTCCAATCTCCAGGAGTTAATTGTGGTTCAACTCCAAATTCTATACAAAGATTTCTATAAGAATCATATCCTTCCATAAATTGATTATTGGTATCATCGAATCTTAATGGATCAATTGGATATCGAGTTTGATTTAATGAAACTTGTAAACTTCGAATTGTATTAATATGAAAAATATTATTGTTCTTATCAAAACTTGGAGAATTATTTCTTTGAAATGTTAGTAATAAATATCTTGGAGTATTCGCAGTTCTAGTAAAATGCCAGTTAAATCTTTGTTCGGAAAAAGTTACTGAACTAGCAGTTCTCTTTAGAAAATTAACTGGAATTGGTTTGTTAGTATTTAATCTTTTTGCAATAGCTGTTTCAATCTCTAAACTAGGAGTAATATGCTTAATCCACCATTCAAGTCTATCAATTTTTAAATATGCTTTTTTTCCAGTTTTACCAAAAAAGATTAATTCATTATTTGCTGTACGATGAATTATTAATTTAAATTTTAATTGATATGATATTTTATCATAATCTAAATATCCGAATAATGGAGACAATGACCAATTTACTGTCTGTTTACTTTTTTTGTTAAATTCACGTCTTTCTTTATATGCTTCATTATTTGTTTTATTTAAATGTTTTGCAATATTTTCTACATCTTTCGCAATTCCTGCGGCATCTGTTCCAGCGTGAGTTAAATCATCAATAATTATACCATCATTAGTATCAGGAAACCAACCTTCGATTTCATGCTTTTTATTATTTTCACCAATTGTTATAAATCTAAGCATTGTATCAATTACACCTGGAGAATCACTTATTGTTTCTATATTTTGAGTTGCAACATCTAAACGCATTTGTGTAAATAAACTTGGGAAAAAATTATTCTCTAGTGTAATATTATCGGTATCTGGTAATGGTGTTGTAAAATTAGCATCACTATATAAAGAATATTCACAGTGTAAAAATGAATCAGGTAAATATAAATAACTCTGCTGATTATCAACTTCAAAGATTAAATCTCCTCCAGTGTTTACTCTACTGGAAGATCCGGGATTCATAGCAATTCTTATATAGTCATTCTTTTTTTGATTGTAACTGGTGAACGGGGGATCATCTAATCTAAATTTATTTTCGATAAGCGAAGACATTTTTATAAGAAATAATTTGACTTTTTGTTTTTCTCACAGATAGAAAAAAAATTTTTATTAAATATAATTTTAGAATTTTACTAAATATAATTTTAGAATTTTACTAAATATAATTTTAGAATTTTACTAAATATAATTTTAGAATTTTGCTAGACCAGCTCCGCTACAGCTTTGCTGGTTAGACAGAAGGTTGCTGCTCACGCCATTACCTCTTATTTCTTCAATTGTTTTTTCATTATGTTTACTATCACCCTCTACAGCTATGTTAGCAATTTTGTTTTTTGTTTCATCTGAAAGTTTTTTTAATTTTTTTAGTTCTTCAGAATCATTCTTGAGTTTACGAATAGCTTCTAGTTGTTTTAATTCGTTTTGTGATTTAACAGCATTTGATATTGCACTAGCTGTACTACTTATAGCAGCTGCTCCTTTTGCAGCAGATGTAATCAAATCTTTATTATTTTTAATTAAGTTAACGATACTACCAATACCAGAAAAGATCCCAGCTCCTTCCGTGTGAACGGTTTCTCTATTATCATAATGATAAACAGGATTCATACGTGGTTCATGAGAAATTTTTTGATTTGAAGCAAAATGTTTAAGATTGTGTTTATAAATTATAGGCATTTTTTAGGAATAAATTTGACTTTTTGGGAAAAATATAAATACGGGCGAAGCGCGAAGCCCTGGAAGACATCTCCGTTGACCCATGAACCGATGTCCATTATAAAAAAATGTTTATTTTTTGTTCTTAACTTTTACAGATTGCGTTTTTGGTTTAACTTTATCAGGAACCAAACCTGCATCAATCATTCTTTTTATTCTATGATTTTCTTTCATAATATTTCTTTCTTTTATTAGCTCTTCTAATTGTTTAATTCTTTTAAAATTATTAGCTCTAATTTTATCCATTTTTAAAATTATATACTTTTATATACTTTTATATATTTATACTTTTATATTTTTAAATTTTTTAAAAAATTATATTTATACTTTTGTATTTTTAAAATTATATTTATATTTTTTATGATTCTCATTTTTTGTAGGTAAAAAATATTTAAGTTAATATTTACAATACTCGGTTAAGATTTACGTTTGTGAATGGACAACAACTTCGAGATAACTTTATTAATTGACTGTTGCACTTTATCTATTGCGTCAAGTAGCGTGTGATGTACTTTAATTTCTCTTCTATTAACTTGCATTTTCTGCTGATTAATCTTCAATGCCGTTTTAAGAGCATTTAACTTAATTTTAAGAACATCTAATTGTCTTTTAACAGCATCTAACTGTTCTTTATTTTCTTTAGAGTTTTCTTGTAAATTTTTCTTTAATTCATTTTCTAAATTGATTTTAAGAGTTTTCATTTTATCAACTTTTTCATTAAGTGAGTTTACTTCATTTATTATTCTATTCATCTTTTTCATTTGTTGAGTAATTTTAGAACTCAATTCATCAACACTTTTTTGGAATGTAGTTTGCAACTGTTTTAAATTTTTTTTAATTCTTTCAGGTAGTTTTTCTATTTCATCTTCTAATTGTTCTTTTAACATTTTTATCTGATGTTTATTTTTAATGACTGCAGATTTTAAATTTAAAGAAAGTAATATTAAAATTTTTGATTGTTCTGAAATCTTTTTAAATAGTTTTGCTATATCTGCTTCTAGCTCTCTATCCTTTTTATCAAGTTTTAATAATTTTTCGTTTAATGATTTGTCATTAAGTTTAAGCAACTTTAATTCGTTCATCAGCGGAACCAAAACATCGTTTATATATTTTTCTTTTAATTCATTGATTTGCGTATCAACATATTGTTTATTTGTTAACTCTGTATTTTGTTGTGGAAGAATAGAAAGATGCAATGGACCAGATAAAACGTCTCCAGTTTTCATAATATAATTTTCTATCTCTATTTCTAATTCACGATTATTCGGGATATATGCACCTCCACCAACATTTGGTAACATCATTTTTAAACAATAAAAATAAAATTTTTTCTGATTATAAAAAATACATAAATTATAAAAATACCTTAATTAAAAAAATACATATATTAAAAATACATAAATTATAAAAATACATAAATTATAAAAAATAAAATTTTTCCTGATAAAAATAAAAAAATGGAAATGACTCAAATTTGTCAAGTTTGCAATATGCGTTTTTTAAATCAAACACTATTATATTCTCATATGAAAAACACACCATGTGGTATGCATATGAATCAATTACAACCTAATAATATACAACCTAATAATATTCAACCTAATAATATTCAACCTAATAATATTCAACCTAATAATAGTATTCAGTATAATAATATTCAATCAGAGCAACCATTACAAAGATTAAAGCATTTATTTATTTCAGATAAAGAACAAAATCTTTATACTGCTAGAATAAATACACCTAGGCAAAATACTGCTAGAATAAATACACCTAGGCAAAATACACCTAGGCAAAATAATAATAATTATTTAGTACAAAATAATAATGTAGCACAAAATAATCCTTTTGTTCAAAATAATCCTTTTGTTCAAAATAATAATGTAGCACAAAATAATTATATTGATAAAAATCAATTTGTTGAAAGTAATAACAAAAAAAAAATATGTTCCGGATGTAATAAAAATATAACATCAAAAAATTTTGCACGTCATTTAAAATTATGCGAACAAACAGAAGAGGTTAAAAAAGAAAAAAAAGAAAAATTAAAAGATCAGTTATGTCGTAATTGTAATAAATATTTTACAAATCAAGGAATTACTAATCATTATAATTCTTGTATAAGTTCTACAAGACAATGTACAAGTTGTCAAATTACTAAACCTAAGACAGAGTTTTATGATAGTAAATATCAGTGTAAGGATTGTTTAAAAGAAAAAGTTAAATGTAGAGGTTGTCAAAAAATTATATTAAAGAAAAATTTTCAGCGACATGTAACACTATGTCCAAAACTTAATCAACATAATAATCAACATAATAATAATTTATGTCAAAATAATAATTTATGTCAAAATAATAATTTATGTCAATATAACTAATAATATTAGTATTTCAACTAAAATAGTTGTATTTCAACTAAAATAGTTGTATTTCAACTAAAATAGTTGTATTTCAACTAAAATAATCTTATAGATATTAAAATATTATTTTTTTATAAAGAATAAAATATTATTTTATTAAAATATTCTTAAGCATTCCGGAAGAGAGGAGAGGTATAAAAATACTTCTTTTGAGTATAGGAACAAAAAGTCCGACACATTCCGGAGGTTCTACAGAGGTTAAAAACACTCATAAGAGTGTAAGAATGCTAGTCCGGAATCAACAAATAATAACTCCTAAATTTTTTATTTAAAAAATAATAAATGAATAAAAGCGAAAATTTGGAAGATTTATATTCACCGGTTATAATTAAAAGTGATAAAGTAATAAAAGTAATAAAAGTAATCTAAGTCGTCATAAATCTCTTAATGCAATAAACGAAATAATAAATAATTATATGAATAACACTGAGTTTCAAGATACACTAACCCCTCAAGATCCGAATCTAAAAGATATTAATAATATTGTAGATAATCCTATATATAATACTAGATATAATAATAATATAGATAAAAATATATATAATAATATAGATAAAAATATATATAATAATATAGATAAAAATACAATAACATATTTAGAGACACTACCCCCTCAGTCATCTCTTAATAAAAAAATACCACAATCAGATCTTACACGTCTTTGGAATTTTTTAAAATTTCATTGTATAAAAATATTGTTAGCATGTATTTTAATATTTTTTATTTATCATCTTGTTATATGTATTGGAAATCAATGCGGTTACTTTCTAACAGAGGAACAAAAGAGAATAATTTTTTATAATCAAGAAAAAAAACTTTTGAAGGATGGAAGACTGAGGAAGATAAGATTAAGGATAAAACTAATAATAAAAATATTAAACAAGGTAAAATGTATCAAGAAAATTTACATTTCATTGTTTACGGTAAAACTGGAAGTGGTAAGACTACGTTTATTAAAAAATATATAAACCAATATTATAAGGACGAAACAAAAGTACATATTTTTTGTATGCATACTTCTGAATGGCCAACTTTTACAAACGTCTATAATGATAAGCAATTAGATGAGTTACAAGATATGGAAAGTTTTGCTGGTACACCTGAAAATAAATCTTTATTAATTTTAGATGATGTTGCAAGTTTATCAAAACAAAAAAATATGTCAGAAATATTTACAAAAGGAAGACATCAAAATATTCAAATAGTTGTATTAGCTCATAAAGCTTGTGATGTAGATAATAAGATTAGAGAAAACATTCAAACATTTTTTACAACTACACAAAATAATGCAGCATTCTTTAATGATATCAATAAAAATTATAAAATGAATATGCCTTTATCATATTATACACAACATAAATATGGAATAATACGTGTTGACACCATAAGTGAACATATGCAAGTATATGATAAAGACTTGAATATATTAGTAGATACCGAACATGAAATCTATAATAACTCTCAAGATTTTGATATTAGAATATATGCAAATACAAAACATTTATCAAATCAAGTTATAGAACAAATAATTATCTTTTTAGAATCCGAAGCAAAAGTACCATTAAAAATTATTCCTGATACATTTTATTTTTATTTCGATCATTATTTAAATGCAAAATTTGGTATACCAATGCCTAACAGATTACAAGATAATGAAACATTAAACTATTTGAAAAATTGCAATCAATGATGTTAGAAACGGATTAAGAAAAGCAACCCCAATAATATCTGATGTTAAATCTACATTTTCTGATGCTAAATCTACATTTGATGAAGCCAAAAAAACATATAATGATATAAAACCATTAATAAATGGTGTAAGTGAAATACTTAATAATTAAACAAATTTATCATAATCAAACCGAAGGTACTAGGGCTTCGCCCGATTTTGCAGATATATTAGTATTTTTTTTCTCTAAAAATTAAAACATAAATTTTTTTTTAAAAAAAAAACTAAAACACAAATTTTTTCTATAAAAAATAAAAAATGAAAACATTTTATTGTGTCTTATGTAAAAAAAAGTTACAAACAAAAAGAAGTTATCAATCTCATCTACAAAGTAAAATGCATTTACAAAATGTAGAACGAGTTGATGAAGGAAATATATTAAAATTAAATAGTTATAAAAACTATCTAGAAACATTGCCTACTGATATAAAAGTTAAAAAATGTTTGATGATTATTCACATTCGGAATATAAAAAATTTTTTAATAGTGAAGATGAAGCCGTAACAGATATAAAATATTTATTTAGCGATACTGATGAATTTAACGAAATAGATGAATTTGATGAAGCCGTAACAGATATAAAATATTTATTTAATGAATCGGTTGAATCGGTTGAATATAATGAAACCGATAAAACTTTTTCTGATATTCTAACCAACTTTTATAATATATTTAAGAAATCTTTCAAATGTTATATGAATGTAGAAGTACTTTATACAAAAAATGGACCTGATGGAATTCCTGAAGAAATAATACAAGGACATTTTACAAATTCGCAAGAAATTCATAATGTAAATGATATACAACCCATATTTGAATCGATGATACTTAAATTAGAAAATTGTATAATTGAAGCCCAGTTACGTGAATCTGGTTGGAGATTTGTTAAAATACTATCTAAGAAAATAGTAATTGATAAATATAAAAATAATACTGGTGGTAGTTATGTTCCTTTACCTTTCAGTTCACCACAATTAATCAACATAAAAAATGAAGATGATTATTGTTTTCTGTGGAGTATTATAGCACATTTACATCCTGCAAAATATCATAAAGAAAGACTAAGTCATTACAATAAAGAAGAATACATAAGTGAATTTGATCTTTCTGATGGCTTAGATGAATTTCCATATGATTATAATAGGTTACTAAAGTTTCATAAAAAGAATAAAAATTTAATTGAAGTAAATGTTTTTGAATTAAATGTGAATTATGTTTCTATTGGTAAAATTATTCCACTTTACTCAGATTCAAAAAAATTTTATTTGAATAATAAAAATTTATGTCAATCAGAAATAGTATATAATGATAGAGCTAATTACATGCATCATAATATTTTTTACCAAGGAAAAATAATATGTACTGAAAAATTTGAACTTGTTAAAACACTAACACCAATAATGATTAATCATAATAATTACAAAGGACGTGCTGATGATTATAATTACAAATATTCATCTTTATCTTCAGAATACCAACAAAAATTAGAAAATTTAAATAAAAGTTTACAAAAATGTAAAATAGATTATCAACAACAAACAAAAATGTTACTACAAGAATATCAACATAAATATCAAAATAAGATAGAAACAATTCAAAAATTAAATAATGAAGAATTAAATAATGAAGAAATAAATAAGAATTAAATAATAAAGAATTAAATAATAAAGAATTAAATAATGAAGAAAATGAAACCAATCAAAAAATAAATGAATCTTTAAAAAAATGTCTACAACAATATAAAGAACAATATGATAAAGAATATATTTATCAGCTACAAATATTAAATCAAAATTATTATCAAAATACATTTAATCTTACAAAAGAAATTAATGAAACACATGAAATATATAAAGATGAATTTGAAAAACTAGAACAGACAAAACAACCAGCACAAGCGAATATATTATATTATCAGGGTCATTTTATATTGTGTAAAGATGTTTCTATATTTACAAAAACTTCAGATAATAAAAATTTTCCTTGTCTTCAATGTATGACAAGTTTTAGAACTTTAGAAGAAATGAATAGACATTTGGAGAATTGTCAACAAAACGAAGCAGTTCAAAATACTTTTCCAAAAGATGATTATTTAGAATATAATAAATGGTATTTTAAAAATAAAGTACCCTTTACTATTTATTGTGATTTTGAAGCATATAATGTTAATATGACACAAAATCGAACGGAAAGTTCCAGGGCTTCACCCGATTCTGAAAATTATAATTCTGAAAATTATAATTCTGAAAATTATAATTCTGAAAATTATAATTCTGAAAAAAGTGCGCCTGGAAAAAGTTCAACTGAACAAAGTAAAGAAAAATATTTATTTGAACAAAAACCATTATGTTGGGGAATGTACATTCATTCGAATTATCCTGAATTATTTAAATCAGAATATTTACAATACTATGGTGAAGACAGTTCAGAAATGTTTACAAAGAAAGTAGAAGAATTACAAGGACGTTTTTCACAATTGCTTGAAACAAATAAACCAATGATACCATTAACGGATGAAGAAAGAAAAGAATTTTATGATGAAATAAATTGTTATTACTGTGGAAAAGGTTTTACAAATAAATATAAAACTGGCAGAGGTAGATATATTGATAAAGTAAAAGATCATGATCATCTAAATGGATTATATAGAGGTGCAGCACATAATTCTTGTAATCTTAATGCTAACAAATTTAAATATAACTTTGTTCCTTTATATTTCTATAATGGTTCTAAATATGATTTCCATCTAGTAATGAAAGATTTATTTTCATCTGAAAAATTACAACAACAAAAAATAAATGTACTATGTAAACAAGAAGAAGAATATTTTTCAATGCAATTAGGTTGTATTAGAATTTTAGATGCATTTAGATTTTTTACTCCTTATTCATTAGATGTTATGGGAAAAACTTTGAAACCTGAACAATGTAAAATATTAAATAAATATAATTTAAAACCTTTAAAAGGAATATTTCCGTATGAGTACATAGCCTGCGGCTCACAGTCGGAGACTGATATAACTGGAGATAAAACCTGTGGTTCACAGTCGAAGACTGATTTTAATTCTGTGAATAAAATTATGGAAGAAAAACAACTTCCTCCAATAAATAAATTTAAATCAACATTAAAACAATCACAATTATCTGAAGAAGATTATGCAGAAGCTGAAAAAAATTGGAGAGAGTTAAATTGTAAAACAATGTATGATTATACAATGAAATATCTACAGATAGATGTATTAATACTAGCTGATCTTTTTGAAAACTTTCGTGATATGTGTTTAGAATATTACGGAATAGATCCATGTTATTGTTATTCTACACCAGGTTTAACATGGTTAGCAGGATTAAAACATACAAATGTTAAACTTAAACATTATAAAGAAAATACATATGATAAATTATTATTTTTTGAATCTGGAATTAGAGGTGGAGTTTTCATCAGTTTTAGGTAATAGATATGTTAAATGTTATAATAAGAAAGTAAATCCACAAGAATATGGAATAATGAAACCTTTATCTCCAGAAGAAAAAGAAAAAAAATATTAGAAATTTTTCGAACGAAACGAGAAGGAGTAGAACGTGAAAATGCAATTGATGAATTCATGAGAGAAAACTATTTATTATATTATGATTTTAATAGCTTATATTCTTCTTGCATTATACAAGAATTACCACAGGTGAAATGACATGGTGTAATAATCTAGATTATCAATAAGAAACATATGATGGTGAAAATAATTTTGGTTATGTATATGAAGTTGATTTAGTATACCTGACTATATAAAAGAAGCAACAAAATATTATCCTTTCTGTCAGAAAACAAAATTCCCAATATAGAAGATTTTTCAGATTATCAAAAATCTATAATTCCGAAAAAATACAGACCAACAAAAAAACTTATGTTAACACAAGGTAATAAAGGAAAGTATGTTGTTGAAGGAAGAATGCTAGATTGGTATTTAGATTCATGGCATGATTCTCACCAAAATACATCGAAAACTAGAGTATAGAAAATCTAAATGGTTAAAAAATTATATAGAGTTCAATATTGAAAAACGTAAAATAGCTAAAAGAAATAAAGATGATTTTGGAAACGTTTTCTTCAAATTAATGAATAATGCATTTTATGGTAAGACTTTAGAAAAATGTGCGTAATAGACAAAATATTGAAATAGTTTATGATAGAGATAGATTTCAAAATTTAACAAGGAAACCTACATATAAAAGAACTACTAGATTCAGTGATGAACTTTGTGCTGTTCATCTAAGAAGAAGCATTGTAAAACATGATAAGTTTAATTTCATTGGTTTCACTATATTAGAATTAGCTAAACTATTTATGTATAGTTTTATATATGATTATTTAGCACCTGCTTATGGCAAAAACTATAAATTACACTTTACAGATACCGATTCTATTTTCTTAGAATTAACAGTTACCATATGGTTCTTCACTTGATAAAGAAATTAATAAAATAAAAGATATTATTCATCCTTCTGATTTATGTAAAAGTAAAAGATGAATTAGAAGGAAATGAAGATTTCATAACAGAAGCTATATTTTTAAAATCTAAATGTTACTGTTATGATACAACTAATAATATTAAAACACATAAAACATTAAAAG